>JABUQX010057339.1:0-10000 GCA_015478945.1 Trachelipus rathkii
ATAGGTACCGCAGCGGCAGGTGCTCGAGGGAACTTATCACTCGCGTACCACCACATTTACGACGCCCTCGTAACACAAGGGGTGCTGTATTGTAGCCGCTATTACAGAAACTGTCTCTGGTGGGGTAGTGGTCGTCCCCCCCGAAGAGTCAGTTCATTCCCTTTGTGAGGCAGGGGAAGGTACGGAGACCGAGTCTTATTTGACTTTAGTTTGTAACTCTTCGCATGTAGAGCACGAGGGTAACTTAAATACAGATTTAGAAAACGGAGAGCGGGAGGTATTTACAAATACTATAAGGACTGGGTTACGAGGGGGGAAAGAGTATCGTAGCGCTTGTGATTTAAATGCCCAGGCGCGAATTTAGGAAGAACGCAGGGTGCTGGATTACTATTATACTAGTAATAATGAGGATAAAGGAAATGATGATAATAACAAAAATGACGATTAATAATATAATAATAATAATAATAATAATAATAATAATAATAATAATAATAATAATAATAATAATAATAATAATAATAATAATAATAATAATAAATGGTTAATTTCTGAAAGTGAGGAGGATACTTTTTTAAAAAAAAAATTGTATTAATTTTAAGGCTGCCATAAGTGCCAAGAAAGCGGGTTTTAATAAGTTGTATTATATTTTGGATAGGAACAATAATAATAATTATTTGCTAGATTCGGAAAGCTCTTTAAATTTGATACAACCTTCGAAGACAGAAAGGAATGGTGTTGTGATTGGCACCGTGAGGGAGGCCAACGGAAGGTTGATATATATTATAATAAAAATAATTAATTAACAATCGCATTGGACCTTGGGATAGGCTGGTCTGGGCTGTAATGACATTTACGTTCTTCACTGCTGAAATTCGGATTTCATCATATTTGGGGCTTCGCATTTTCTGAAAGAAATAGTGATTCATTTTAAGACTTTAAATACCATTTGCTTACTTGTACCCTCGGCCAGGACGTATTATTTGTTTCTCACGATACTCTTATCTGCTTTCGGTAGCGGTGTAAGTCTCTTATCGCTTGACTAATGTTACGCGTGCATGCAGAGATTCCGAGTGTGGTAACCAACTGAGGGGGATTTCGTTAAGTTTTCTCCGCCTCCCATCACCTACCAGCACCAAATGTGCGGAGTAACACTACTCCACTGCCCTATTCTTTGATCTCCACCCCCTCGTATTTACACAAAGTGGTGTGTATCTACAGGGGGGAACTGTCAGTCTATATGCAGAGTTCTTACGACGCGGGCGGGTAGAGCGCCGGGCGAGAGTCTTTGAAAAGCACACCAGCCAGAAAGACATGCATGGAGAGATCAGCCCCATCCACCAGCGGCGCTGTTGAAGAAGGCCGCCAGATCTGGGCACAGCACTGCCGGTTCCTTCCATCAAGCGCCCTTCTTGCAACTTAATGGACTTCACCATTTTTAGCTTCTTCAACATAGCGTGGAACCTCCCTGCCAAGTCTCCACGCCAGTTGAAGGCCAGTGCATTGAACTCTAAGACAGTTTTACCCGAACGCTGCCTAACCCACTCTTCTATAGCATTTACTTGTAGTAGTCGACCTTCCGCTGGACGACTGCCTCAAGGGCCAAAGCGGTTCGCCCATCTGCGGCTTACCGTGGTCAACAATCCATAGCGTAGCTCCGTCCGTCCCAGAAGAACCAAGTCGGGTCTTCCGAATCCCCCTGGAGTGGGCATCGCTAGGCCCAGGAGGAACTTTGCAGCCCTCTTTTCTAGCTCTGATTTAAATGGACATTCAGAACGGTCGTGCCTAGCCTTCCTAAAGAGGAGCTACTGGCCGGACATTTCCTGTAGGCACATGCCCCAGGGATTCAACCGTTTTGCACCCCATTCACAGCCTTTCGTCGGCGCAGATGCGGAACGTCTCGAACCTCTGTTAGATCTTTCTCGTGTGGCAATCAGGTCCTGTCGGATTTTTACGGAATCGACATACACTGAACCCCGCATCAGGCGAGTACCATCGGCAATCCAGCTGTGACAGCCGGACTGCTTTTTGGCACCCACCAGACCAAGGCCATCTCTAAACTCCACAACTTGGAGTCGCCTCTCTCTAGTAGAGGTTGGTATTTTGACAGCTGTAGCGGCCAGGGCCCAAACGCCACCCTGTCGCTCCATCTCTGCTTTCAATGATTAAAGCTGGGAGCACATGGTCTGCTCAAACTCCGGGATCCCAAGCCCACCCTTATGGGGTGGTTGACTGAACATGGGAACCAAAGTGTCCGAGGGCAATTTCATGAACTTCCTCAGCTCAGCTCGAACCATTCTGTCGGCTTCACGAAGCGTCCTGATAGTAAGACGCTCGTGCCTGAGACGATAAGTGTATTTGGGTAACAAGAAATGTTTGAGAAGAAACAACTTCTGTTGCGGTTTGAGGTAAGCCGAGGAGAGTTTCCTCAGCTTGTCCCTCAAGTCCCCCAAAGACCATTTTGCCACACCAGAAGACGAGACCTTAACTCCTAGGTATTTATAGACACCTGTCGAGTTCATCGTCAGTAGCTCAGTGTCCTCGACCTCGAATGGTCTGAGGTCGTGCACGAACTTCTGGGTCTTACCCAGCCAACGGAGACCAACCGACGTACACTTACGAAATCCAAATTCGAGACCCAAAGATTTCGCTGCCCTCGCCAGCGCAACCAGGCTTGCTTGCATTCCTAGCCGTGAAGAGGCTATGAGCACAACATCGTCCGCAAAGGACAGAAATGACACCGACTGGCCACCCAAAGGGACACCCACATCAGGGGGTGCATGCAACAAGATGTAGTCCAGAACGATATTAAACAAAACCCTTCGAAAGAGGATCCCCTTGCAGGACGCCTCTGCCCTGCTTCACCCAGTCGGTCCCCACCCGAACATGGGTTTCCTGGTAGACCAATCTTAGGTATGCAACTAACGAGGG
Source organism: Trachelipus rathkii (assembly GCA_015478945.1). Taxonomy (NCBI): domain Eukaryota; kingdom Metazoa; phylum Arthropoda; class Malacostraca; order Isopoda; family Trachelipodidae; genus Trachelipus; species Trachelipus rathkii. The sequence continues at coordinate 2,932 of JABUQX010057339.1, forward strand.
AGCCAAACCTAGCCCACCCAATAGCGAAATTAGCCCGTCGTGCGAAACCGAATCGAAGGCGCGCTTGAAGTGATACCTCGTCGCAGTCAGAAAAATCCACCCTAGATGTTTCAAACACCTTCTGGAGTAGATAGATGTTTTGGGACGTAGACCGACCAGACCTGAACCCAGATTGAAAGGGGTTGTGAACAACTTTCTCCAATCTCTTCGCCAAGATCTTATGGAGAAGTCGAATCACAATCGGCATGACACAGATCGGCCGGTAGTCCCCGAAGAGCTCAGGCTCGGGAATCTTGGGGATGAGCGTAACCCGCCCTCGCAAAAGCCCGGCCTGAGGGTACGCCAAAAGGCCATTGAGGATGTCGAGGAGATCCCCGCGCCTGAAGTGTTCCAGGTCGCGGAAAGAGACCCCATCGACACCCGAGGCTCCATTCCTGCTAAAGGCACCCATTGCCCACTTTAGCTCGTCCATAGTGACACGAGATCCGGCAGACAACGCTTCAGCATTCTGACTAACCGTCAAAATAGTCAGTCACGGTAACTCCTGGCGACGCGTCAGGTATTCGCGCCACTCCTGGCAAACATTGTCAGGGGGCACCCGATGTTCCACGTACGCCTCCCTGTCCGTGATATAGGTTAGCGCCTTCGCCTTATCACGGGTATACAGGGATTGGAGCTTGGCATACTCACGTCGCTTTCTTTGGGCTCTGGAGGTCGGGTGGTCCACTGGAGCTGGGACCTTAATAGGGTCCTCAGCAAGAAAACGGCGGTTCCGGCCTTCCAAGTCGGGAAAGGTTTTAAAACCCCGACGAGAAAGCAACTGAGGTCCTCCTTTGGGATTAGAGGAGGACCTGGCTCAACCAACATCGCCTCATCACCTTCATCATCATTCACCATATCCACAACCTCAACTAGACCGTTCGGAAGGGCGACAGGGACCGCCATCGCCCCACCCTCAACCCGAACATCATCAGCGACCAACACAACCGGTTCGACGTACGGAGCCTCCGCCACCATCCGAGGGACCTGTGCCCGTAGAGCTGGGGCAACACGGTCTTGTTCACGAACAATGCGAGCTACGGTGTCTTTGTAGACGGCTGACTTCCGCTTTCCCTTAATAGCCTCGAGAGACCTTTGGGGGAAAAGCTCATGAAGTGCCATGTTCATGAATGGGGTATTCAATGCCATGAGCCGGACTTCTTCCCTCGCCATGAGGGAGATTTCCTCGCCTGACCACCGAGGCTTCGTCAGCCTTGCGGCATAGAGAACATCGGCATCGTACAAGTCACGATGCGCGTGTTGATAGTGCACGCGCATCCCTGGCCTAGTGTCGAACGCCAACTAGCAGAAAGTGCAAGGGACTCGGTCCACCTGCTCCATGCCTGACGTTCCCGCGACCTGACCCTACAGGGAAATTCCCTGAGAGAGTGAATGGTACAAGGGAGATCGAAGCCCCAACAAGGTACGCAGGAAGAATGGGACTAGTGTTAGCTCAGTGATTACCAGAAAAAGCCCGGATCGAGAAAATACCCTCCAAAGAAAGTATTCTCAGTCGAGGAAGCCCCTAACAAGCTGCACGGCACAAAGCCGTACAGCCGAAGGGAGAATCCTACAACCCCAGACCCTCTCCGACCAACACAACTGACCAACAGTTTCCGGCAGGACCAATCGAGGAGGTCACTAGTCAGTAATCAACGATCTCAAACGCAAGACAGAAAAGGAGCTTAGAAAAGCGAAACCAGTATCCGTCCAACGTAAGAGATTCATAGTTACTCCCTTACTAAAAGGCTACCTTTTACCCCTCCGGCTACTCGAGACTGAGCGTAACAGTAGTATAAGTCGTTATAACCCTTTTTAAAATTATCTTTATCTTGGGAGAATTAAAGCAATTTCTTATTTTTGACTGGTTTATTAAAAATTACATTTGGAATATATTCCTTTTAGTTACAAACGACAAGAGCAGAAGAACATTTTAAAGAAATTGTAAGGCGATACAATGTTTCTATTATGGATACTATTAGTACTATTTTATTTATTTCAATTTTATTATTATTATTATTATTATTATATTATTATTATTATTATTATTAATTATTTTATTATATTATTTTATTATTATTATTATTATTTCATTATCATTATATTAATTATTATTATTATTATTATTTATTATTATTATTATTATTATTATTTTTATGTTTTTAAATAAATTGATATCTTATTATTTATAATTATATTACTATTGAATTAAATTATTATTCTCATTTCCATTAATAAATACTTTTTATTTTCATGCAATAACTAATATTATTATTATTATTATTATTATTATTATTATTATTTTATTATTATTATTATTTTGTAATTATTATAATTACAATTGTAGTTGTTGTAATTATAGTAGTAGTTGTAATTATATAATTGTGATTGTAATCATTATTGTTGTAATTGATTTTATTATTATATTATTATTATTATTATTATTATTATTATTATTATTATTATTATTATTATTATTATTATTATTATTATTATTTATTATTATTATTATTATTATTATTATTATTATTATTATTATTATTATTATTATTTTATTATTATTATTATTATTATTATTATTATTATTATTATTATTATTATTATTATTATTATTATTATTATTATTATTATTATTATTATTATTATTATTATTATTATTTTATTATTTTCTTATTATTATTATTATAGTATTATTATTATTATTATATAATTGTAATTGTTATAATTATAATTGTAGTTGTTGTAATTATGGTAGTAGTTGTAATTATAATTGTGATTGTAATCATTATTGTTGTTATTATTATTATTATTATTATTATTATTATTATTATTATTATTATTTTATTATTATTATTATTATTATTATTATTATTATTATTATTATTATTATTTATTATTAATTTTTATTATTATATATTATTCTTAATATCTATTAGTACTCTTTTAATTTATTTCAATTATTATTTATAATATTAAGTGATTATTATTATTACTATATTATTTATTTAATTATTCTTTAAATTTTTTTTTCATAATTACTTTCATATAGTTGCTCTCAAAATTATTAGTATTATTATTATTATTATATTTTTTATAGTTATTTTTATTATTATCATATTTATACTTATTGTTATTAATTATATTTCTCGTCTCAAAGTACACGACACTGTGTTGCAATTAGCAGACCCATTTCAGATACTAGGGAAATTATTTTATGTTATTATAATTAATTAGTATAATGAAGTTGTAAAATATTGGACATTGTAAATAATGTAATTTTTCTTATCTGAATAAAGTTTTGAAAATTGAAAAATTTAAAATTATTATTGAGTTTTAATATTATCCAAAATTCTTATTATTTGCTAAAAAAATCGGCAAAAATTGACAATGACGATTGAGAAAATCCCGATTTTGCCGATAACGATGACGACTAATCGTCCCATCACTTATATATAATAATATAATATATATATATATATATATATATATATATATATAATATATATATTATATATATATATATATATATATATATAGTATATATATATAGTATATATATATATATATAATATATTATAATATATATATATATATAACGTATATATATATTATAGTATATAAATTTCATATCTTATAAATATGTATTTTATATATATATCTAATAAATAGAAATATATATCTTCCCATTATATATATATATATATATATATATATATATATATGAGTCTCTATGTGAAATTACCTAGTGCAACCCGCATTACCATCTCAGATTTGGATAAAATTTGGCAGAAATAATAGTCCAGGGTATAATTGCAAATATGCAAAATGTTAGCCATGTAGCTCATATAGCATGGCCACAATGATCCCCATTGTGACCCTCAGCAAAACTACTAAATTCCCAGTTACACACCTTCATGTTTTGCTGTCACCTGTTCATCCATAAATTGGTTTACCAGCCAACCAAATAACCTGTCTATAAGAAATTTTTGCGTAGATTTTAAATATGACATTCAATTTACTGGTGAATGTATATCTATTCTGTGGTTGACCACCAAAATGAGCAAAAAATGCATGTCACTAAATTACGCAAATTTTCTGTCCTACAATTTGAAACGTAACATGTCTAATCTTATAGTTCTTTTGCAGATTGATTTAGGAACATATAAAGAGTTCCTCTTAATAAACACCCATTATTAAATTTATTTATGTGTGATATGTATGGGTTCAATGATTCGGTGATAAGTAAAAAAAATGGAAAAATGAGTCATGTTAGAAGCTGTGGTTGAACATGACTACAGTTAATAATAACTCCCTTCTCATTACTTTCACTGGAAAGAACAAAGGTTAATTAATACATTAGTGACCTAAAAATCTTTGTGGTGACCTCGTCGATTCTTAAAAAGAAATGTAGCTTAAAGTGGAGCAATATTTCTGTATTCTTGCATTTTCCGAGAAATATTTTAATATGTGGAAATACACCCAAACATTATGAATAGTACCAGAATAGTTTCCTAATCATTGATTTTATGCAAAAAAAATAACATACAAAACTACGTTGTGCTCATTTTGCATGTAATGACATGTAAATGACCTAAAATATGGGGTTTTGTGTCAGTGGGCAAAGAATAACACGAACAAGGTTTCAAAATAGGAATAATCCTGCGTTGGTCCATGTTGCATAATACTCTACCAATTCCATAGAAATCAGTAAGTTTTATGGATATTGGTATCCCCATCGCCTAGGGGGCACGCCCGGTAATCAGGAAGGTTTAGCCACGGGCTTTTACAAAGTTTTAGCACGTATTTCGTGCAAAAACGACCACGATTTCTTACTAAGTTTACTCCTGTTTACAAACAATTGGAATCAGCTGTTGTGATGGAGCCCGAAGATTTGGAATAAACAGAAATGAAAACATAACATATGGTTTATATTATAAATAATTGATCATCTATTGTGATGGAGCTTATCGATTTGTCAGAAATTATATTTAAAGCTGATTTTATTGAATTAAATATTCATCAGTTCAAACGGGCCTAACAGGCCGCCATATTGTTTGTTTACATTTTTGCGTAAAACACGTCCTAAATTCGGCAAACACGGGAAATAGCAATTTTACAGAATTAAGGAAATTCCTTACGTTTGGTGAGCATTCCTTAAAATTTTGCGCTAAGTTTGACAAAAACGAACCCACACTCCAGCATTTCTTACGTTTCGTAAGCACAAATGCAAAAACGAAAACGGCTTTAAAACTTGCAAAAATGTATATACTTTTGATAATATCAATTTATTTTCCGATATTGGTAATAGTAGCGCAGAGAGGCTTCACCCCCGATTTTTATAAAAATCACAGGATATACTCTAAAAAAAATAATAATGAAGAATAATGAAAAACGAAAATCGTCGCTCTCTTTAGGAAAAAAAGTTACAGCCTCTCAAAGTTGTTAAAATTCCCATAGACTTTTCATTTTTGATCCATCAAGGTTAGGTCTCATTTCAGGCCCTCTAGTTCAGGTTATGATATGTTTTTTTAGGTACACACAGAGAAAATCTATGTATACTTAACAAGTCATCATAACCTGAGCTAGGATGGCCCTAAAACGAGCACGAGGGCCACTAATTTTTTTTTATAAAGCCTATGGGAAAATTTTAAACTTTGAGAGGCTGTAACTTTTTTTCCTAAAGACTTAAATCATTTCCGTTTTTTTAAGCTTCATTATTATTTTTTAGAGTATATTCTGTGATTTAAAAAAAAAAAATTATAAGAAAATCCTATGGGAAAATTCAAACTTTGGGAGGCTGTAACTTTTTTTCCTAAAGGGGCCGCCGATTTTCGTTTTCACTATTCTTCATTATTATTTCTTTAGAGTATATCCTGTGATTTTAATAAAAATCGGGGGTGAAGCCCCTCTGCGCTCCTATTACCCCAATATTTTCTTCCGACTATTTTTCTATGAAGCGTTGGCTGGATCAGTCAAGATGGCCTAGCTTGGCGATTTTATAAATGGATTTTTAATACTTTACTAAATGTAAATTTATCAAATTTGCATTTCCCTCACTCTATTTTGTGTTTTCAATAACATTCATTTCCAGTTTATGTGAATAACAATCAAATAAACCGCTAGAGACGTAAACTAAACAATTACCTTTACTTTTTTAATTATTGTATCGTATGTTAAAAAAAGCGTTTTGCAAATTAATCTTATTTAAGCCGTTTTCGTTTTTTTGCATTTGTGCTTACGAAACGTAAGAAATGCTCGAGTTTGCGTTCGTTTATGTCACACTTCGCGCAAAATCGAGAAAAATGCTCACCAAGCTTAAGGAATTTCCTTAATTCTATAAGGCTGCTATTTCCCGTACTTGCCGAATTTAAGGACGTTCTTACGAAAAAATGTTAACAAACAAGATGGCGGCGTGGTAGGTCCGTTTGGTTTGACGAATGTTTCATTCAATAAAATTAGCTTTAAGTCTAATTCCTTCCAAATCGATAAACTCCATCACAATAGTTGATCAATTATTTGTAATATAAACTATTTGTTATTTTTTTATTTGTTTTATTCAAAAACCACGTGGTCCATCACAACAGCTGATTCCAAATGTTTGTAAACAAAAGTAACTTTGATGAGAAATCACGTTATTTTATGCACGAAATTCGTGCTAAAACTGGGTTAGCATTTCTTATCGAACGTAAGCATAAATGACAAAAAGGATAACCGTCTTATATAAGCCGTTTTCGTTATTGCATTTGTGCTAAAAAAATGCGTAAGTTTTCATTCGTTTTTGTCAAACTTAGCGCAAAATCGTAAAAAAATGCTCATCAAAGGTAGGGAATTTCCCTGATTCTGCAAGGTTGCTATTTTATACAGAATTTTATTCTATATTACACAGAATAAGGAAAATTCTTTACGTTTGGTGAGCTTTTTTTTACGATTTTGCGCTAAGTTTAACAAAAACGAACGCAAACTTAAGCATTTTTTTTTAGCACAAATGCATAAACGAAAAGGCTTTATTTATTTACGTGTACTTTGTCTA
>JABUQX010057339.1:20000-22217 GCA_015478945.1 Trachelipus rathkii
TATTATATATGAGTCTATATATATAGTATATTATATATATATGTATATATATATAATATTTATAGTATGAGAAAGAAGTAGCTCTTCCTGAAGCGATTGGTTAGCTCACCATTGGTATATATGGAGTGCTTAGATACATCCATGGCAAGATCACAGTGCAATGGGTTCTCCCTTTTGCGTCATATCCACATTCTTCTTAATTGAGTAAGCTCTCCCTTATCACACACCATAAAATACAATTACAGACAACTTACTCTTAAAAAGAAATAAAAATGTTAATAAAATAGGCACCCGCGGATTAGTCGGAAAAGCCTTAGGGTGGTCCTCATCACCATTATAAGTGCATTGACGGCTCCGGTGCCATGGAGTGTGATGGCGGTCACTTGAATTGCCGGCCTGTTTTTGATGTTACGGTCTTTTTCTTCATAAATTCTGCAACTTCTCGGTTTAAATTCTAAATTTTTCCATTTTCATTGGACCATCCACACCTCTCTCTCTAAACCTCATTCTGGCATGGAGGGTGCACCATCATGATCTTTATCCTGAATTAAACCTAGATAAACCTTGGTTTAACTCTGCTTGTTCTCGTGCTACTAGCTACAGGGACGCTGCTTTAAGGAATTACTGACATTTCAAATTCAGAAGCCATTGCACTTTATTATTTCATCCAAAATCGTGAAAAAAAACCATATTCTCTCCATGACACACTAAAAATAATTATTTTCTCAAGTAGAAAATTGCAATAATCTTAACTGGTTCCTTTTCTTCATGTCCTTTCCTGATATTTTTCAAAAAATGTTAATTCTTAGCTTTGCTTCTTCCTCTTGCCCTTCTTTATTATTTTCGTCAGTCAATACATTGCCGTTTATCTTCAATTCTAAAGCTAAACTCTCTGCTCAACTTTTGCTTTTATTAAGAGCTTAGACGACTCCGGGAATCCTAGTTCTCCACCTCTCTCTAACATTATTTATGCCATTATTGTAATTTCTTCAAAAGGTGTTATTTCTGCTTTTTCAAGAGCATGAACGATTATAAGTAGTCGTACGGTTCTGAGGTATTCCTTGGTAATTATTGGCCGTCTCTGCTTTCGTACTTTGGGCTTCCCTTCTTCCTGGAAAGTGCTCCTGTAAACAAAAAGAAGGGAACCAATCTCAAGCCCTCCAACCATCGCCAAATTCTCTCTATGCTTCCTGTTTATTAATAATAGTGATAATGATTACTATCCTTGCAGAATAGATTTGAGACAATCTCAATTGTCTTGCTAGATTTTATCTTCTGATTGGGTCATATGGTCTTTGTTCGTAAGTAAGAGCTTCTACTGGATTGGCTTTTGGTTCGTTCTAGTCTTTCTGTCTTCTTGATCTCTTCCTCGGTAATTTTTGGTGAATGCCACTCGACTCATCGCCTTCTAAATCTAGTAAATAGTGTTGGTTGCAATACTCATATGTTATGTTTTATCCCTAACGTCTTTGCCACTTTTATAAAATGACGCTCTCTCTATTATTCATCACACATCGCCTCCTATGCTGACGACTTCAATTATTATTACTTTGTCCGCTTCATTTTGATAGACATTCTTTTTCAGAAAAATTAGCTCACAGCTAGGAGTGGCACCCTTCGGATCATACTAGCATCTGATCTTTCTCGAATTTCTTGGGGGGGGCATTGAGATCAAGACTGTTTTTCAATTATCGAAAAACATCAGTTCTTCCTATCTGTTCCAACGGTCACTAAGTTTTCACACCGCTATAGATCTTCTTTGAAAACACGATAACTCAACTTTCGGTCTTCCCTCATATATTCTTGTGTTTATTTTTCTCGTGACCTTAAGTGTTGGAAGGTTCTATTGCTTCCTCTTTTTAAACAAGCTTCTAAAGGGTTGGGTGTTTGTTCTGAATCGCATTCAGAATCTTCCTCATCATCCATCTCAGTTGATTGATCTTTTATAGGGGGTGTCTTGGCTCCTTGTACAGATGGTATGAGCCTCTTAATCGTATGCTGGAGTTGATTTTCCCTACTGGAACATCGCCTCCGTTCAAATGGGTTGAATCTAGAGTTTGTTCGTCTGTTATTTCAATCGTAATTTTGTTGCTGGTCACTCTTTATTTCATCGTTATTATAGGTGGAGCACTGCTTGTGGGCTTGCTGGAACTCTTCATTCACATACTTCCTCCATTTGAGAAGGGTTCTTGTGACACACCTATCTACACAGTCTCA
>JABUQX010057340.1:0-7500 GCA_015478945.1 Trachelipus rathkii
CTCATGCTTCGTTCAATCTGATTGGGTGTTTAACCGTTTCGCATTTATCATTGAAACGCTTTCGCATTTTCGTGCGCACTTTATATATATATATATATATGTATATATATATATATATATATATATATATATATATATATATATATATATATATATATATATATATATATATATATATATATATATATATATATATATATATAATGTAAGAAAATATATATTAAAAACTTTATTTTATATTATATCAAGATTTTATTTCAACCTAACTTTTAATGTACGTAGATTCCAAGGACTAACAAATGGTATATAGTTTGAAAGCATTGTGTTTTCCATGACAAAGTTAATGAAGGGAAGGTACCAGTGGCACCAATGAACAGGTGAAAACATGTAGTTTGATAATTTCCATGGTGACACTCTCACAGGTGTTGTGTATGACTGGTGAACTCATCCAAGATGGCCGACATTTCACTATGTACAAACTGCCATATCTCGGTCACTATCTAACAGATGTTCAAAATTTTTTACCTTGTTGGAAAGGTATTTGTAAGAGCTAAAAGAAATTTTCTTAGTATGTATTGCAAAAAAAAAAAAAGATTTTGGTTAATACTTGGTTGTAAGCTAAAAAAAAAAGTGATTGTTTTAGCCTGATGTTGACGTTTTTTTCTCTCTGTGTTGAGCTGCGTGGTCGTGTTGTTCGGTATGTAATATTTAGGAATCGTAATTAATGCTATTAGTATTACTATTGGTACTATACCTTTCAGTCTGTATAGTTTTATTTATTTTAATTCGTTTGTTTCAGGATGAAATTTGTCGTATAAAGCAGTCAGTAATAATGGAAGAGGTACTACTACAAGTTCAGATGCCTCCATCAAAGAGAAAAAGGAGCAATAGTATTGACTACAGTCTCTGTGTGTTGTGTCAAAAAAGGAAAATGAATCACTTGTCGCTGAATCAAAATCCTCAAAACAACTTGTAGAAGCCATTGTCAAAAGAAGTAAGTTCGGAGACAAAGAATTTGAATGTTCATATGAGTTACTTTTTGATATAGACGAATTGACAGAAAAAAAATTATTATTATTCAAGTAGTTATATAGTTGAGTGTAGCAGATCAAGGAAGGGAAATCAGAAGTCACAGTAAGAAAATTATAAAGAAGACATGCTATCTTAACGTAAGAAAACACTCATTTAGTAATAGGATTATTAATTTTTGAAATGGTTTATCGGAAAAGGTTGTTGATTGTAGCATTTAAGATGGATTTGATACGTATATTGATGGCATGGATTATGACTAAGCCAAATTGGCGAGTTTTTAGCTAGTTATTATGCCAAATTAGTTAGTTATTATGGTAAAACTGCATGCTAGAAGGATAACAATATTCTTACTAAATACTTATCGTGTGGTTAGCATGTACCATAGCTATAGCGTTTGATTTTGGTAGTAGTAGGTGTATATATTATTTTGACTTTTAGTTTGTGCTGGACATTGACAATCCTTAGAGAGCGATGTGGATTTTACATGTTGCATAAGCATGTATTTGATAAATATTTACTTTAGTTTGACTGGAATAGTCTCGATTGTCACATGTGACTTTTTACTGTCTTTGTATTTCCTGTGTAGCCGGATTGGTAACTCGTTAAAAAGTATGTCAAGGAATATCTATAGGAGCTTATCGCAACTTGATTTCTGCTTTTAAAATTTCGCTTAAGGAAATTCTACCTATATCAATAGTCATAAGTGAAGAAAAAAGAAAGAGTGTACAGCTAGGAAAAGCAACAATTTCTTTTTTTTTACATCAGCCTCTAACAAATACGAGCTTACTTTATCACCTAGGAAACCCCCCCCAATAACGCAAAAATACCGGTGTCCTTGCAGCCGAACACACCTATGTACGTACGCGTAGCACGCGTACCCCTACTACGACCGTAACCCGTATCCATGAATCTTACGTACATTAAATTTGGAATACCTTAGGTGCTAAAATTCTTAGTGTAAAAACTACCTATTTAGTTGATTTTTAATAAAAAAAAATATTTAAGTTCTTTGTATCGATAAACTTATATACTAATATCATAATAATATATATATATATAACATGACTCATTCTATATATATCCTTACAGAATTCTAAATTATATACACTTTCCAATACTCAATTATCTCTATTCATATATATAACACTCCATCTACTCTACTCGCTTTCATGACTTCATTGACATACAATTTTGAGAACCTTGTAATTTTAGTTTAGGAAAATGAAAAATAATATAATATCATATATATATATATCATAAATTATACATAAATATATATATAAAGACATACATATCTATGTTATTTTATATATATATATGATAGCCTATATAAATTCATCTTATTTTTATTTGATTATTATATCATATTATTATATTATATAATTATATATATCATATATACCAAAATATATACTACTAAAAATATTATATTAATATTTAAATATTATATCTTATATAATATATACACCATATACCACTATATACCCCTATTCCACGATAGTTCTATATAAGTACAAGAATCAAGAATAACATTTAACTGAATTTGTTAAGGAAAATGAAAAATAATATGTAATATATAATATATTATATATATAATATATATATATATGTATTAATTATATTAATATAATATATATATATTATAATCTTATATATATATATATAATTATTATATAATTAATTATTAATTATTATTAATTAATATTATATATATATATATATATATATATTATAATATATATTATATATATATTAATTATATATATAATATATTAATTATTTATATATATTATAGTTATAATATTAATAATTAATATTTACATTAACATTTACATTTACATTTACATAAATATACATAATACATATACATACACACGTGCGCCCCGCAGCGTGCGCTACAATCACACGAACGCTTCTGAATTACTATGACGTAGTATAGAAACTGATACGTGGTTGTTATTTACACGTATACATACACAATAAACACTTACACATTTTACAATGATCCACATAACCCCCGCCCCTTTACGCTTACCCCTCACCTCCACTACCCTTTAGCTTTCATTTGTATCTCTGTTGCTCATGGTTACTTATCTAGTTTACATATTCTTTCTACACCCTTTACCGTCACCTCATTTTCCTCATAAGAAGGAGTTATGTGCGTTTTATCCTGTGCATTTCGGCAAAACAGCAGAGAGCCAGATGCCAGATAACAAGTAACAAATCGAACATAAAAAGCGAAATAGGAATATGCCCCCAGTCACCCTTAAGCCGCGACCACCCCGCGCTCGCGCCCGCCGGGTTCGATTCACAACTGATTACTCATCGCATCAATAACTTCCGAGCTGTAGAACTCGCCGCCGTAGCAGCTCTTGAGCAATATCCACCACTCCTAATCGTAGATCGCTCCGCTCTGGTCATTGTGGCCGGACTGCCTTCAGGCACGCGCTGTTGCCCGATGGACTGCTCTGCAACCTGATGACTTGTAGATCTAACGTTCCAATGTAAGTGGTTCATTCTCAGCTTTGCTTCGTCATCCGAGGAGGGAGTATATATCTATATAATATATATAGTATATTATATAATATATATATTATATATTTAATAATATATATCTCTTTTAATACTAAGGTTGGGATATAGATTATATATATATATATATAAGGCCAGCCGTCTAGAAGACCACAGATATAGATCTCAAAAACCTCACAATAGCTCTAAACAGGGAATAAGGAAATACATCACTGAAACCTCTGAAGATATCCCTGGCCGCTAACAATCTATTTTAGTTCGGAAACTGAAGTAAAACCGACAATTAAAAACCCCGAAAGGACCAATATAATCAAAACATTTAAAAAATCATATTTCTCTAAAAATTCTCAAATAACTACTAAGTAGCTACAGTGAATATAGTCAGCCAATACATTTTCTGGATTATTATTCCCTCCGCCTATTAAATGCCAACTTCTTAGTTCAGGAAAATGAAAATCAAAATTATAATAAATCTACTATAAAATAAAAATTGGCTATGTCTTTTTTTAGTGCTAGGTTTATTAATCCATATATACTATCAAAAGTAGTATATATATATTAATAATATATTATTTATATATATAACTATAAATATTATTATATATTATCAATTAATGACTCATAGTATATATACATATATATATAAATATTATATATCCACATTTATTTTCTTTCGTATAATAATATATATCTTATCATATATATTAATTACTAATATATATATATATATATGTTATTTGCTAAAAGGTATTACACGGCAATGTAAAGGGGCTCGAGCCGACGGGGGAACACAGGGGGGGACGTTTTCCATACCCGTAGGCGGGGAGGGGCGGAGGAACCTCCGCGACACCCAAAAGTACCAAAGAGCGGGGGTTTCCGGAGACCCTCCCCGGAGGGGGGGAAATTAGTCCTACCCCGTTAAGTTCCCGGAAGGCCGCAGAGACTCCCGACTCATCGCCATCCGGCTTCGCGGTATACCTTAAGGGGCCGTAGTTCGTTAGTCGTGTGTAAAAAAAAAACTTAACTATCACTTTAGAAACCCCCATCGTATCTCCTATTCTTAACGAAATACCGTATAAAAGACGTTCGATGCAAAGTCTTTCTTTTTCATCAATTTGAGCAGCATTCGTGGTCCTTTTATACATTTCCACTTTTTTAATTTTTTTCCACCATTTGTCTACTCCCATTAATTGAACACCACACGGATATTCATTTCACTACAAAAATGTATTCCTTTTCGCTGTAGCTTTATTGTAGTTTTTGAGATAGGTTTTTATTTTATTTTATTTGTTATTTTTCCTTTACTTCAAATATTGAACATAATAAATTCCCAGCCAGCTCAAATACTAATTGTTCCAATTTTATTCTCACCACAATTCCCAGCATGTTCATTAATTTCTACCCGTTCTTTTCTTTTCCAACACCAACCCACCCGCAACTCTCTATGAACGCTGTTTTCATGAAGTATCCTCTCTCATTTGATTGATCAAATTTATCTTTTGATCTTCTCTCGTGCGCCGCTAACTTCTCAGCTAGAAGGCTGAAACACCATCACACATTAAAATCTAAGTATTGAGAGTTCACTATATATTCTAGAACACATATATTTAGTAACTTATATGAATATACTATATTAATCAATTTTTTATATATTTTCCAATGACATACATTATAATTATACTCTAACTACTATCCATGATTATTATAAACATATATACCACTGGGAGTTTACAACAATACCTATATAACTCTATAATAATTTATATATAAGTTAAGACCTCTAAATGCAAAACAATATCATCCAAATGATTAAGCTGTTTACGCGTGATTGGGAGATGACTGCATTTTATAGTACGCTATCTACTCCTCATATATATACGTTAGTGCTAGTTAAAATTAAATATATAATATAAAATTAAATTGGCATTTAAAAAAAAATATATGAATCAGAACTACGTTGTAATCAAAGAATTTATTAACGCCTGCCCGTGTATCCTTTTTTTAAATCAGAAGGTATGTTGGCGTGCTGAATCACTGGCACAGTATCACGAGAGATCTTTATTCCTTCCCTATTTAGATAAGTTACTTTCTGCGTTAAAAGAAATACCTATTTTTTTGTTATTAGACTATATATCACAAACATATTATTTTAAAGTAGTTGCGTGATCTCTTTCCGTTTATATTCATTTGATTTATAAAGGAATAAAGCAAAGCAACCAAATTTTTTATTAATATATATATATTTAATTCATTTTTACAAAACTTTAAGAGTATATATTGTATAATTTATAATTAATATAGTATTTATAATATTATATAAATAATGAAATTATATTACATTAAATACTGTATTGAAACTACATATGTGGAAGTACGCAATGCAAATTGCAGTTTCCTTATCAATATATATATATATATATACCATTATACTATACATCACTATATATAATCAATATACGTGGGTATCTCACCTTATGGTGTAGAGTGAGCATGTTAGATTATAGACGCTTATTCATATTAACACCTTAGTAACGGAGCTATTTTTGCAAATCTGGGTCCTCTCGTGCCTCCACCCCGAAACCAAATTAAGTTTGACCTGGAATACACAAAGTCATCTGATGTAATATATATATAAATCCATATAAGTTTATTTAAGATTATTTATATATAGTATATTAGTATATATACATAGGTATAATATTATATGGCATTACATATATATATATATTATTGCCTAACTAGATAATATATATTTCGTGTTGGATATAATTTATATCTTAGTAGAGATTTGAAGGTAGTAAAAAGCATTCGCTATTCACCTAATATACACATCAGTTTTAGGGACAATTAATTATTGACATTTTCATTATCCCATATAAATACTACTATATATACTCAATCTTCTCATTATAATAGCATTAGTGAAATATTAGAGCGATAATTTACTCTCACATATACAATCATTATATATATTATAATATTAATATTAAATATATTCTATATATATATATTAAATTAATATATATATTATATAATATATATTTATATATTAATATTCTTAATCTATACTATATTAATTTATATTATATAATCTACGGTGCATTGTTGCTACCCCTTGTATTCAGAACCGTTTTCAGAATCGATAAAAATGTTTAAGCTTAAAACTTATTATACTTAACTTGTACTTCCAATGGCTATTTAAATTGAAGCATCTGTTCGTAATGGATAGAAGATTACAATATTTCTAGTATAATTGGAAATAACGAAAAAAATATGCTTACTATAATATATAATTATATAATATATTATATATTCAAAGAGAAGAAGGAAAGAAAAAATTTTCCACCCAGGAGGCTGCCCTTACCAAGATGCCAAAACCATGATTTCATATGGATAGCTGATATCTGCAACGTGGGACAGTTAGAGGAGGAATTAATCACAGAATATTAGATTCTACACAAACCGGGGTGCGTGCTGAAAATGGTTATTCGTTGCGCTTGCTTTATTTCGTCAATATCTTATAAAAAAAATATAACTATTATATTATTAATAATATTGAGAATGCATCTGTTCTACAAAAGCTTATTGTAATGTTAAAAGTATTAAATTTAAAAATAGAATGCTTCCTGTTCCTCTTTTACATAATGGTGGGCTGTAGGGTCGGCTCGCCTGGATTATATACCTATATGGATATTCTAATATATATATAATTTTTTGTTAGGTATTCTCCTTCCAAACATCTATAATTATGCATTGAATACCCAATGAAAACAAAATGGTGTTTATCTGTTGTCCGTTTGTGTGCTTTCATTATGAAAGAGATCTTAAAATCATTATTTTTTAGTGATTTATAATGATGATGAATCTTCGAGTTGAAAAGATTTGGTCTAAGAAATTCGTGCTAAAAGAAGGTGCTGATACACGCCCTCATTAACC
>JABUQX010057340.1:45000-53763 GCA_015478945.1 Trachelipus rathkii
AAGGGCAATTGCAGATGAATAGAGAAATAAAACAGAACGGCAATGAAAGAGGAGAAACAGAATCAAAAAGAATTTTTCACCACGTAGTTAAAAGAAATTTCATGCAGAAAGATATTTTAAAGAAGAATAAAAACAATCGAGTAAAAAACACAAAATAGAATTTAAGATAGTGAAAAATCTGAGAAATTAATATTTATCCATTTTAAAAGTACTTGATTGAAATTTACCAAATATTAATTAACAGTTGTTAAGAATCTTAATAATGGTAGAAAGCCAAAAATGTTTAATTCAGTTCTTTTGGGAAAATCAATTCCTCTCTTAAAGATTTAAGCCACCTGCTTAAAATTAACATAGAAGAGGTTAGTTTTGAAATGTAAATGTCCAGGTTAATACCCATTGAAGAGGTCCTCTCTTTTATAATAATAATAATAATAATAATAATAATAATAATAATAATAATAATAATAATAATAATAATAATAATAATAATAATAATAATAATAATAAATACCTATATTTCCAGTTTTCCAAATTGCAACTTGGGCAATGACATATGATGCATCATTTGGTAGAAGTTGTGCTATGCAATTTGCTCCATCCTGGTTGATAGCCGACTTGATTAATTTCTGAACAACCAAACTAAGAAATTTTATATATAAACCAATTAAAAAAAAATTTAAACAAAGGAAATTTTTTTTTTTGTCAAATTTTGGAAAAAGTTTTGAAAATTTTAGAATTAAAAAAATAAATAGAAAAAAAAAAATAAAAGTAAATGAAAAAACCTTATTAGCGTGTGTACTCTTACTAAAAAACCATAAATGTTGTCAAAAACTAAATGTAGAGGATAATGGTTTGAAGATTCAATGCCTGGAATGAAAGGATTATTTGTGGCATTCAGATTTTGGCAGTGGGGATATGAAAGTTTGACCTGGGCTTAAAACAATTCTTATTTTCTAACCACTTATTTTTAGGTGTTCACATTCTGCAGGTTCTTTGAGCATCTCTTAATCAAAATGCTTTTCCAGTTGGGATTTGCTGTAGTCTTTCAAACTTCTCAACATGAGGATTCTTTATATTTCATCTCAGAACTAACTGAAATCTCTTCTCTGATATGAAATAGAAAGTTGAATTCGACACTCTTCCTCTAACAGTCCATTCATCACTTTCACACAAATTGCAAAAAAAAAAAAAACATGAATTTCTGATATCTTTAAAACAAAACTGAAAACTTTTTTCATTTCAAAACTTTTTATTTCTCGTTCACTTTAGGCCCATATGAGAAGGAATTCCTTCATACTCTAGATTCATCAACTTTTTTATTCTTTACAGGGTGTACAGTGCATAGAGTCATTTCTAGGGTTGGGAAAAAAACCCTTTTTTTTCAAGAAAAAAACATTTTTTCATGTTTTCTTCGTTTTTTTATTAAATGTGATTTTTTAAAAATATAAAGAAGGTAATATGTATTGCATGAATGATATTTTCATTTTTTCAAAATATTTTTGATCCATTAATTAAACAAATTATTCCATTATGATTTATAAAAGCAGAGAACTACCTTTTTCCTATATTTTATCAATTGTTTCGTTTACAATTTAACAAGAAGGGTTTATATAGGGATCCTACGGCAGGGACTTCTGTTTGTAGGGCTTTACTTACTAATTTAAACTATGTAATTTACATTTTGTATCATATAATTTCCATATTTATAATTTAACTTTTACAAATATTATGTTATATTATATTATATAGAATGAGTCTGAATGACACAAACTTCAAAAGTGACTTAAGGGATGCAAATGAAATAATAAAAATATTGAAATTAAATTATTTACCAAGATTGTAAATGAAGGAGGATTGTAGTGAATGACAAATAATATTGGCTTGGAATATCACTTTAATGAATTTCCACACAATCACTTTAGTCCCCCACTTCCCCAGACCCAGGTCAACTACTGAGTACTGACTTAACTGTGGCTGTGGGATACTTGTTCAACTCATAGATCACTCGGCTCATTCCAGTGGTGATCAGGCCCACATTCAATTTTGGATATGAACTGGATAAAAGCTGAATTCTCAGTCGTATAAGTATCGTGTGAGGAATGACAATTGGTGAAGGAGCAGGGGCAGTAACAGGATCTTAAGCTTAGCTGCCTAGCATAATCATCTCTTTCAGTTGGTAAATTTTAAGAATTTCCTAGTTCTAGATTATTAGCAATAAATACTAGTTTTTGCAAACGTCTACACAACAAAAGTTATATTTCATGCGAGGGGCCTTTGCAACCTTTTATTTCCTAAAAAGTACAGTCCACACGACTTTTTGCATGTGGCATTTCTAAATTCTGATAAATAATTTATGATAAAAAATGTTACATGATAGCTGAAACAAAGAGTAAGAAAAACATAAAAAAGAAAGCCCACCAAACAAAAATTATGATATCAAAAATTCAGGGAATATAAAAATTAAAAATTGGATAAAACTTCATAAAAATTTGGAAACAACAAACTCAGGGGCTCCACACCTTGTAGATCAATTGGAACGACAAAAAAAGTTCCAAGAGTTAGAGCTCCATATTTGCTTAATAATTTATAATGTATAAAAAGATTGATCCAAATAAATTGGTAAGTTCCGAAGCTCATTGAAAAAAAACAAAAAAAAAACAAATTTTTAACTTGTTTTTTTCAGGCTGTGTTTTTTTATGAAAAAAATGAGCTTGTTTTTTTTCCTTTCCCAACCCTAGTCATTGCAAATTCATTTTGGTTTTGAAATCAACTCACTGCTCAGGTGATACAGGATAATACTGCTTTGCAGCCATAGATATAGTTTTTCTGCCATGGCATTAATGTTTGTAGTCTTATCAAAGAGCACCAAAAAAGTTAAATTTAATCAGAAAACATTATACGTTCATTGTTGTTTACTTTTCAACCTATAGCTAGAATACCTCTAATCCTATTGCGGCTTCAACATATTGCAAAAAATCTCACAGATTTTGGGATTGGAAACTTATTCAACCTTCAGTCTTTCAACGAGTATAAGTATATTATGCGCAGCATATAATAATTAATTTTACCCTATTATACTGTATACAGAGTAGTAAAATCTTTTAATTTTTTTCTTTCAAAGTATAAATTTGCTGTTTTGCTTTTTATCTGGCCATCTCTAATCCATTTAGATCTATACCAGTACCTATGTATTTTGTAGAACTTTTATAATTCTATTGGTGTAGATAAAACCTCACCAAGGAAAGGCTGGACCTAATACTGCCTATATATATATATAATGATATCAATATATTATATTATATTTATTTTATATATATATATATATATATCTATATTATAAATAATTATATATATATATATATATACTATAAATATATATAATATATATAATATATATATATATAATTAGAATAATATATATACTACTATTATATTATATATAATAGAGATAATATAGATAAACTATGAAAATACATATTCATATCATACGTATACTCATAGTAACGTATATGAGGTATATATAGATGTACAATATACTATACTGAGTACCTATACTCATTATTAATATATATATATATACTAAATACTAACTTATAATAGATAGGATAATATTATAGTACTGTTGTTTGCAATTCTTTAAATAAAATCTACCTTTTAGAATAAATAAATAAATGCATTAGGACCATAGTGTGGTAGATGAGATTGCAGGGAACTGTTGGGATCCGACATTTTTCAAGTGTAATTCCCACCCATATTTGCGCACCAGTGGATTGGAGCTCCAGACTATTATTGGCTGAGGACACTCCAAACGCTGTAATTATTGAACTGTCCTAGAGAGAGCACGTTGACACATGAGGGCCTACTGCTTTGTGTGTGTTCTATTCTAATGTCATGCTATATTTTAGGTATGATATGGAAAATTCCACCGTTGGTGTTAGGGCATTAATTTGATATTAAAACGACGATAATAGTGGGTTCACTTTCGAGGGAATGTCTGTGATATACTACGGCTAGTAAGAGTGACTACATACGAAATGTGCAAGCATCTGTGACGAGCCCCCACATAAAGAGGATGCCTCCCCAAGACCATAACCGACCCCACCTCTAAACGGCACCACCAGCGCATTGCATTTCACGAACCTCTCCGTCGGTCGTCGGCTGATACGCTAGCACGCCTGTCCGAGGCTTGTACAGAGACACTCTCGACTCGTCGGTAAAGGTAAAGATCACTTTGCCCAATCGTCGACCGTCCAATGGATGTGGTGTTCGTGCGGATACAATATTGCCAGTTCTCTCCCTTCACGAAATGTGCCGTAGTGTGTGCGGTGGACCTAATCATGGCAGGCCTCCGGGGGCCGGTAATTAAAGTTTCTTATCTTCAAACTCTGTCTCTTTCCTTCATTGTCACTCATCCCTGGTGCCATTGTTACCTCCGCCAGCTGTATCTGTATATGTCTCGCGTGTTCTGCGTATCGTTTGTGCTGTTCTTCGCTCATAACCACCAAGACGTGCGATATAAATCGAGAGTCTTCCACGGGTGTCAGTGCCCCTGGGCCTACCTTGTTCCTCAGCCTATTAGGCTGATCAATGATGTCAAGGTTTCACTGGTACCGTTCTAGACCACCCCGTTCGTCAATCTCGTTTGTGTGCCTGCACTTACAGCCACACAATCCACCGTTCAGACCAAGTGCCGCAGTACCACGTGTACTTCGGGTCAGTGCAGTTAAGAGTGTTGTTATCTGCACGCACATGATCTCATTAGACATGTTGACTAACGTATCGCTCGTCAAAGCTCTCTATCGGTAGTCGCTTCGTACAGTGAAGATCCCTCGCTCCATTAATACCGAAGAAACATAAACAATCCTCCCCATACTCTCCCCGGTTGGGTCTAGGTACAACGTGGTTTATGTTTCTACCAAATTTATCACGTGACGACCACAAAACTGTCAGCTCGTAAATTCTCTGCGGGTGGTTACATGTGGTGACACTGATTGACTGTCAGTCTGTGTTGGTTGGGTTCATTTGGTTAGGGGGCCTTCCCGTTCCTGCAATTGAAATTTACCTTTGTGGTGGTTTATTTTTTTCAATATATTCTTATATTCGATATATTGAAATAATAATAAAAAACGTGAAAAAACTTTTTAACTCCTCAAATTTAAAAAACAAATCAAGTTCTATCTCATTTATATTCTAAATTTCAACCTACATATCGTGTAATCTCCTCATGAATAAAAAAATATATACATACAATTTAAAAAAACAAAAAAATTTACTAGATTCATACCTCTGCATATTCGGATGGAAATTAACCTGGTGCATTAACTATGGACATGAACCATATTAATTTCCATTCGCGCACTATGTAACGATACTGCACCGAATTCTTCACCTCATAAGCATCTATGGGGTAGGCGTTAAGATTATATGTGTGTTTCAGCCAAGTAATCTTTATTATATATATCATATATATATAAATTAATAACAAAGTATATATATTATAAATAATACCAGATAATATAAAATATATTATCAAGCTAATTATTGTTATAGATATTATGTATTATAAATATCTATGTTATATATACTTAAATATTTATAGTAATATAAATAAATTACAAATAATATAATAATATAAGCATATAATACTATATATACCACGCA
The DNA here is from genome assembly GCA_015478945.1 of Trachelipus rathkii. Classification (NCBI taxonomy): domain Eukaryota; kingdom Metazoa; phylum Arthropoda; class Malacostraca; order Isopoda; family Trachelipodidae; genus Trachelipus; species Trachelipus rathkii. The sequence goes on from JABUQX010057340.1 coordinate 50,662, forward strand.
GGTATATACATTTATTCACTATGTGATACAATTTGATATTATACTAGACATACTTCCTCATTGAACGTGCAGTGTGGCTATCCCATTATCACGAGGTTAGTTTGGTAACTACGTGTGCATACTACAGGATATTCAAAACTAAGGCAGAGCTTATGCCTGCATTAGCCGTGTCGCAACATGAAGTCTTTACGCTACGCAGTGTATAAAGATTCTGTGCTGTACCCGAGGAAGATAAAAAGGCTTCAAGTCTGCACGTGCAATATGAGATTGAACCTCTGAGGCGTCCATTCTCGCATGAGAGTCGGCGATTCAACTTTCCTCTATTATTCCAAAAGAGAAAGACGGAAACTGAAAGAGATATATAAAGAATATCATACGATAGAACGTACATACAGAAGTAGTACTAATGTAATTTACGAGAAGTATAGATTATTACTAGCGGTTATATAGTTATTTACTATACTCAGATTTATAATTTATTTATAACTTATATTGAAGTTATAATCACCTTATAATAATTGTGATTCTTATGTCCACCCCAAGGACTGTGGTTAGGTAAGGTGCTACAGCTCGAAACAAAAATAGTAGAAAATATGACGCAAGTCAAAAAGAAAGACCCAGCCTTACCGCCCCTGTATACCTTTTAGTGAGGACTCCTCGCTCAAAAATCTCCACCCTAGAGCTTCACTGGGACCGCGAGGGACCCTCACGCTATAGCATTCTTCATCAAATTAGGGTTACACCCTTGCCCAGGTGGGCCACAACACAACCATACCCCCTCACAACCCCCGCCATTCTTTCCTATTATGAACCTTTCTTCTCCCTCTGCCAATCTTTCGACAAATTCTCTCAACAGGCTTTCCTAACATCTCAATCGAGTTTTTCTTTGGTCTACCCCAGTCCTCGGATCTAATTTACCAGTCACACTCACACATATACATCCGCTTAACCAACCGTAGTATCTTTCCATCCTTTACCACATGGTCTAACCCAACCCATCCTGGAGGCTGATTTTCTCTCTCACTTTCACCTTCTTCACACCACACAACTCATCTTATCTAAGGAGTGTGAAAGTACGTAAACTATGTCACCACATGATATTTTAATAATTAAGTGATACAAGGGTGATACATCTTGGAAAAAAGAGTATACAATTTTTTATATAATGACCAAGTATTCTGTTGAAATTTTAATTCGTAACTGGATGGAATCATAGTACTTTAATATGATTTTTATATTCAGCTAATAGAGTACATTGTTGGTCAAGCAGTGTAATATTTCTGTACTTTAGTTGTCTCACACAGATTTAAAAAGGCCAAAATGGGATTGATTCGTACATATGTTTAAATTAGTGATGTGTTTACAATATATCTCAATATACAATTTCATATATGCAATATTATGGTACTGTACTAAAATCGTCGTTACAGCCAATCAGAATAAAAATTTTGTGAGTGTGTTTTATTATGTATCAACTTTTGTTAATATACCTTTGTTTTATGATTATGCTCTTTAAAGTGTACTTTTATTATATATTATTGGATTAGTGTAATTAATTAATTTAATAAATTATTAAGGTGTTTTAAATATTATTATTATTTAATAGCAATAATATTTAATTATTTATATTTTATTGACCAAGATGTTAATGATTAAAACTACTAATTATTAAGTTTAACATACGAGATACGTCTCGGCACTCGTTCTACTTTCAATAAGACTTCAATCAACCATCTCACTTGCACAACATGGTGTCAACAATATCTCCAATTTTCTCTTTTAAACTTCTTCATTGGGTGCGTGATTTCATTGTTTTGTTAAATTGCTCATTCAGGTCGGCAGCACACCGATTATAATAGACAGTAACTACTGCATATTAATGTAGTACGTCAATATAGTAAGTTATAAAACCAATCAGAACTCATAGTTATTTGCATAGCAACATTTACAACGGTCCAAGCAATTGTGAATCTCGAAGTTGATATACTTTTATTTCTTTTAATTCTTATGACACATGAGGAAGTAATAAAGAGATAACGAGAATTTACATTTTTCACTCCATCAATTTTTCTTCTTATACATAATTTAAGAATATCCAAAAGTTATATTATAGATTTTCTATTTTATGTATTCATTATAAAGAGTTAATTATATATATTATTTATAATTCTATAAATTTATTATTTAATATTAATTATTTATAATTATTAATATAATTGATAATTAAGTATTTAATCGATTCAAACTCCTTATATAATGTATTAATGTATAAGTAGCAAAAAATAAAAACTTTACAAACAAAACAAAATTAACAATCGAACACTCTTCCAGAAGGTAACATATCGAAATCTCTCTAGGCTTATATTTCCGTTTAGCTCTCCAGCAGCCCTTTCAGTTAATATCAAATGAACATGAAATGTTTTTATAGCTCATAATAGTTCCATTCCCTCGTGTCTTAGTACTGATAAAGTGAGTGTAAATATTATATTTTTAAAAAGGACCAGAACTCAGGCCTAGCAACTGAGGTTTTCTTGGTTGTGTTGTACATGATACTGGCTTGCATCTATACCAAGATTTTGATGTCACAGAGTCTGGTGAACACGGTATAGATTTGGGTGCTGAGTTGTAAATATAAAATCGCATCGAGTACTCGTGAGCGGCGCATATACCTCAAGAGCTCTTTCACGTATCCTAACATCTTGAATTACGTCTTGTGGATTAAATCGTAATCTAATCAACCACACAGAGCCACACCTAAGGACACACACCAAAAGCAAAGACATAGAATTCATAACACGACGATCACTAAACACACATGTACACATCACATACACACACACACACTCGCGTACACACACACACATACGCGCGACAGACACACACACATTTCATATATTTATCGCAAAGGTTGATAATAAATAGAGGTAATAAAAGTGAATATATTAGTATTATTTAACATTTATTCATTATTCAGAATATTTGTACATAGAAAAAACAATTAAAACATAAGTACTTACTGCATAAACGGTATAGGGTAGATGATCTTTACGCTTATAATCTATATCATCTTACCAATGGACAAACTTGAAAAGTTATAAATTA
>JABUQX010057341.1:0-31464 GCA_015478945.1 Trachelipus rathkii
AAGGTGATAACTTAGTGATGAGAGATAACATAGTGAAAAGGTATTTATATAAGTAGAAGTGACTGTGGATATTAGTTAGTTGAGACAATCTAATATGTACACCGTATAAGAATCATATACTTTACACGTGATTATCCCTATAATATATATATCAAATCAAGGGCCGCTTGTGACCAGCAATATATGCAACTGAGATACGAATAGAAAATTGATACATCAGGTAAAGGAGTTATGTTTGATAACAAATATATAATATATATGTGAGATGCCAGCTGTGCTGCATGAGTCTGGATAGCTTACACGCGGTGGTGCCTATATAGTATACGTAAAGAAAGATGGGTAAACTCAGACTGTGTTTTGATATCACTATAAGTAAGGTCATTAACAAGGTGACAGTAGGCGGACAGGTCACCCTATATACTAATGGCGTAACTATCATACTAAGAAACAGTTTTTGGGTTGTCACGGTGCTAGTCAAGTCTTATTATATACAAAAGAGGACTCTAAATTCTGAAAACTTTATACCTAGATGTAATCTTTTAGGTGAGCTCATATGGTTCAGAAATATTTAAAAAAAAGCTTTTTCGACTGTCAGTGGGCAGTACCAGAGATTATATAATACAAGAGAAAGATTGCTCTACAGCTATGGCTCTGATAAATCTGTGTCTCGCTTGCAGTCTATTCGCGCGCTCAACGGGATATGCTGGAGATTAGTCACAATATATCTGGTGTGAATAGTATAATATATTTAGAGAGAGGCTGGTGAGTGGAGAGACTTAAAAAAAATCATTTTTTTAAATGTGCTTTGTTTCCGATGTTTTGACGTGGTAATTACTAGTTGTAGTAGTTAACTTTGGTGTATCATCTGTATTAAAGAAGAGCAGGGTGTAGAGAGTCTCAAATAAGTTCAGAGATATATGCTCGAATACACATAAAATCGTGAAAGCTGTAGAGGTTAGTATGTAAGTGTATAAGGTATGGATATAATTGGTGATGTGAGTGTATGGAGAGTGAATATTATTGTCGTACAAGGAGTATTGGCTTTACAGAAAGCTTCCAAGAATTTATGTTCACCAAATTGAACAAATGCTTAGAAAGAAAACAAGTAAACATTCGAGAGGCTGAGTATTTCGATTGGAGATTATTTATGGTTAGTAGACCTCTTACAACTCCTTCAGCGCGCATAGTTTTAAAGAGATACTGTTAGATTTCCAGTGTAGTGGGAGGCACATTTCTTATATCATCTATCCAGGATATTGCTATGACCTGCGTGGTGTCAAACCCCCTTCGAAAGGATTATGTGTATGGGCCGATAAGTAAGTGGGAAAATAGTGATGACGAAGTACACCAAAGTTGTGTTTAATCCGGATCCTACACAAAGAATGTACATAGAATAATCGCACAATGTGATTGCGGCGCTGGGAGGTCTTGGGCCGCTATAATCGCCTAAGATTTCTATTCACCAGACGGCCAAGAGCCAGGTTAGAACAGTTATTTTGATGGACGCTTCCAGCAGGTTCTCTAGTCCCAAAGGCGAACCTATTGTTTGGGGCTATGGGACAGGTGTGGGGGTCCTGTGGCCCTACGAGGAACATCGAGTGAGGAGGCTGAGTTGAGGAAGGGAACTGAGTGCGTTGGCGATTTTAATTCATTAGTCATTCAGTTCGTTGTGTACGACGGCAAGAGCCACTCATTAATCTATCGAAAGTAGAGATCTTTATTATTTTCTTTTCCCAAATTTTTTCTTCTCAAGCATCGCAGCCTTTTGTGTCGAGGAGGTTGTTTATAAGTTTTATACAGCATATATAAAATCGATATTAAAGCGTAGAAATTGTATAATTTTCGTAAGCTTTGTGAGTAACAATAAAAGAGAATCACAGATTCACCCGTGGTGGTAACTCTCCTCCCGCGGTCAGCTGTTCGTTTTGCGTGGTCGCCTTAACAATGTTATTATTTAAATCAATGGGTGACCACTTATATTGCCTTAACAATTGATGATAAATTCCCAAGTGTGGGACGGGTGTTGTGGAGGCGATACTTAGATGAGGTAACTGAAGGACGTTATTGAGGTGCGATGTGTATTCTATTTCGGGTAAGAAGAGGTTACAGCTCTAAATTACCCATTTTTTGCTCAGAGATGCAACCACTGATTTTTTGGGTGGCAGCAAATGGCCCCAGTGCCATAAGTTTGGAGTTGTTAAGGGAAAAGCAGGAGTGAAGACAAGATGCGCCGATCCATTTCTTGCTGTGTCCTCATGCATACCCCCTGAGCCAGAAAGGTAAAAACATTAAAGGAAAACCCACTTCATTATGTAAATTATTCTACCAAGCTTGTTCATCGAGATCCACCGGTGTGAGGGGAAAATAAACAATGCGGAACGCATACACTTACTATTTATTAGTCAATTAAAGAGACGTTCGTTGTTTGAGATTGTTGCTAGTTCGCTACAACTGGGTAAGACGATTTATTCAAAAGGCGAATACGACGCAAGGGCAAGTCGCTTATAGAGTAGAATATTTTTATACCGATGGACTGAAAATACCCTTTATGACTCTTAACTGACGCATCCGGCACATTGTCAATGCGTCGTAATCTGATATATGAATGAAATGCGTTCAGAAGTTCTCTTTCTCGAAAGGATTTGGAGGGCCCATTGTGTGTTGTAGACGATGCGTGGTACAGAGATTGAACGCAACCGCTGTTCACCTCGAAATGGATCAGATATATTAAAGCCTTTTTCCAAAGAAGATGCTTGTTAAGTATGCTTTCAAGTCTAGTAGCAAGGCGGCTAAAATAATCGACTATAGTGTTAAGTTTATATATATTTTGGTGATGAGGTCATTTTGATATCAGCCATATTTATACTGCAAGTACAACATTCTTTGTGATGCTCTCCATTATGTATTTCATTCATCTCGCCCCATATTTGGAAAAACTAGTGGGATGTTTGTTTAGAAGGATTTTTGGACAAAGCTAAACAGTACAACCTGGAATAATTTTCAAAAAACGATGGCTGTTTTGAAAGTTGCAAAGCAAAAATTAATTCTCGCTTTCCTGATATATAGAACAGAAGTGTGTAATAATTGCCCCATACCGGTTATGAGGAATCTTCTAGACTATTGAGAGAAGTATGGTTATATTCAAGGGCAATTACAATTTTATTTTCCATGATGATTTATTTCAAACCACTTAAGAGTAAGTTCGCTTTGTAACAAATGCCCACTAGATCTATACTTTAACTAAATATATAGAAATTGCTAACGAATAACCGGCACCCTCATAGCCGATAACAACCCAATGTTGACCAATTAATTGATCGGCGTGAAACAAAATTTGATATGCTATCCCAATACATTTGATCTGTGTCAGAAGGAATGCCATATTAGTATAACAGATCTGTTAAGCGAGGATTGTGAGCGATATGAATGTAAGACCTGCAGATTTCGAAAAATGAGCATAATGAAAATTTGAGATTAACACACATAAATAGGAATTCCACTTAACTATTTGGTCTGCGAAAATTATGGGCTGCAAAACACATGATTAGATATTTGTATATCAGTGCTGATTACTAACTGTGGAAGAGTGTAAGCCGAACGAAAGGCGAGCCAATAGCAAGAAGACTGATGGCTTCAATCATAATGAGTGTTATTCATACGGTTACATAAGCGTACACATATTTGCATAACCAATATACGAGAAAGTTATATCAATCTATGGGTCCTGTTGTTAAATCAGATGAAAAAAGGTTTGTTAGAAGCTTTGGCAGTGTTATAGGATTTTTATGTAATATGGTAGAATGGCGTTAAGCCGTAATTTTTCATATAAATTATTGTGTTGCGTTGTTTAGATATCAGGTGCATCAGAATTTTTAACTATAATGTATGACCAATGATACAAAGAAGGTGTCGTTCAATGATATACCTGGAGATTTCTGGGTATTAATTCGATACAGCGCAACATTGGTTCTATATCCAAGTAATGTATTATTTACAGGGACACCTAATCCCACTCTTTTATGAGAAAATCTTATAGTACTAAAAAGTATTTATCATGATGGATGAACCTATATATTGAATAATTATGTATAGAATTAAATACTAATGATACTTTATAATATATATATATATATTGTATTATAATCTAGGACAGGTGAATGGTGTTATACTAATTATAATTATATGGCTGTAGGTACTAGTAATGTAGGTAAGTTATCCATAGCAATGTATATGTATCATGTTTTAAGTAGTATGATAACTAGTTTTAGAAGGATTATATAAGTAGATATTATTATAGTAGCTGATGAAACTTGTATAGGATTATAAATCATTATCTTTGAGCAAACCCGTTTGTAGCAATAATAAAATATAATGTATACTGGCCTACCGGCCCTGTATGATTGAAATTAGATATATAGTACTACGATGATTGTAAGTGATCTTATAACCTAAATTCTAGAACATACAGTTATAAGGATAGTTGTATATATATATATAACATATGGTTGCTAGAAATTGGAATATATGCAAGAATATTAATAATTATCGATATTTCATGAGATTAAACTATTAGGATATATACTTAGTAACAAGAAAAGATATCAAAGAGTAGTTATAAAGTAGACCTGAAAGAACAAAAGGTGCCGATAGGAAGGCAGTTAATACACGAAAGGAATGTGGCTGCTATAAAAGATAATTTTATCTTATTCATGGTAAATACTGGATGAATACGTAATTTTCAGTATTGAACGGCAGTCATTATTTTAGTAGTATGAGAAAGCAGGTATATGGAGAACATAATAGTATTAATAGTGCCTGTCATGAGTGGTCCATGGGCATCATATCCAGTTGGTTTTAGTGTGCTATAGTAAAGTAACAAGATCGTACTAGGAACTTCGCGTGTGAGTCCGTTGCTGTGTCGCTAGTATAACGCGGAAAAGTAGTTCCGCTTAGGTGCGTTATTATCAAGATTGCACTCGGTGTATCATTTTTGGTGTCCAAGAAAGGAAAAGATATATAGCTCGTGGCGAAGTGCGCCGACGAATGTGCTATACTGCTCATGGTAGCTAAGAGGTTTGTAGAACGTGCCCAAAGTGTCATTAAACAAGCATCCGCAGGTTCACTTTGTCCCAGACCCGAGTAAGTTTATATACCCATTCCGCATCTTGATTCTCAGTTTTAGGTTGGAAGATCTTATAAGAGAATTCCCGGAACTTCGCGTTATTTGACAAGTATATATATAGCCTTATAAGCCAAGTTTGAGATGTTGATTATGGCGTAATAGCCCATAAAGCACCTGCAAGTAAGAAGGTAACGGTAAGACCCTTAGCCGTGGCTTGCTTCTCAGAGGAGTCGTCAGTTGAGGATTCCCTTTGCATCTCCACACCACTTGAGTGATTTTAATTGGCAAAGTTGGGAACCCAGGCGACGTGAACCTGTTGAATGGATCTAATCCTGGGCCATTACCAAGGCAAGTCGTAAGCTGATTTCCGTACTTCACAGAATTCTCATTTGCAGATGTTTACCTCATCCGTTTCCCTTTTGTCAAAAATCCAACACATTATTACTAAATATTTAAAACCCAGCGTTTGTCACACTAGCGGACTTGTTCCAGCTGCTTCCATCATGCCTAATTCAAAACTTGCAACATACCTGAGAACTGTCCTCACCTCAAACGATACGCCATATAACGATCTTACTCTTATCTGACGTTTATCTTCAAGGACATCTGCCAATTTCTAACACAGGTAGTGGAGTTATAGACACCCTACGTCCAAAATACGTTGGTCTTGCCAATCCCTCTCAACAGGACTCTCTTTTTCAGATGTCGAGCCAGCAAGAACTAAACCCATAAATCTTTATGTCACCCGAACAGATAACTGAGGTATGCTGACTAACCTCCACTGGAATGCCAACAGCCTCTTACAATTTTTACTCCATCCATTTCTTAAAGACACAAGGATCAGTGTGGCAGTCGGAGTCTATAAGGAAGTTGCCTTAAGCCGTTAAGCTATTTGAGTAATTGACAGAGAGTGGGAGGTCCGGGTCGGCGAGAAATTTTTGAAAACGCGACTCCACAACTGTATTGCTAACACCCATCCCTGACATCACCACTTCTAATTCTTGTTGTCCATGATCAGACCCGATCGCCTATATAGCAACAAAAATTTGGAGAGGATAAGCGAAGAAGACATAGCACATCCCTGGCCTCTCTTTTGCTGATTCCCCTGAGAAGTATCATGGGGGAAAACATTGATTGGGACAGTTGTCCTGCCAATGGAGCTATTAGATATTATAGAACAATGCTAGTCTTGGTCAAACTTCCGTAATTATCACTAAATCTTTTTTACCAACAAAGCTGCAGAAGCTTGGGGTGTCCCACATTTCAGGTACGGTATCGTCATATATATTTAATTTGATTTGATTCCATTGGTTGAACAGAAGCTGTACAACACCGAACAATAACATAGTAAGTCAATAGACAACCTGGCCGTAGAGCCTTCCGTATTAGATACATAATGTTTCATAGCGTCCTGTTCTGCAAATCCAAAAAAACTAAATACAACTTTTTTATTCTTCTCCCTCCCCCTCATTTTATCAATCATTTTTTTTTCACATGTAAAGATTTGATCGCCACATCCTCTACCCTGTAGACGGCCACCGTTTGTTCTTTAAATATGTCCTTCAGTCACTGACGCATTCTTTCGAACAAAATATAAGTATAGTATCTTCCCTAACTATCCCGACTTAATTAAAAGCTAAAATTTCATAGCCCATAATTCCTACGTTACCAGGAGAACTTTGGTCTGGTGAGGTACATTCTTACCCTTATATCCAAGGGTAACTTTTATGCCTCCTTCCTCCATCCCATCCGGCAAAATATCAGCTCTTTCCATTGGTATAAACCCATTTTTGTTTAAAGTAACGCGGTAAGGAGGGTGAGCGCGTATACTTAATCAGCAAATACCAGATCAAATATGTGTCACTCATCTAAGCAACTCCCGTTCTTGAAACAATTTCACTTGCGATGTATATATAGTATTCACTCTATAAACCAGGAAATGCAGATTTGGAGGCATGAGCTTACAACATTGCGCTGCTGCGATAAGCACATTAGTGTCGGTCACTCCTTCCACGTTAATGTACCTACCTCAAGGCCCCACAAAACACCTATTTTCCTTGCACCATCAAACCCCTCACAACATTCATATCCGCCTCTCAATAACTCCAATGTATTAATAAATGAGGCTGCAGATTATTCTAATAGTGTTTTCCAGCGAGGTAATGTCGTAGACCAACACTTCTGAACTATGTTCATATTCAATAAAGGCGAGTATACATTTAACTCGACAAAAAAGGCACAGGCGCATTTTCTTTTAAGTATAGACACATTATCATTATTCTATGGCCAGTCCCTATCACTTAATTTTCTTTAGAAAGATGATTTTACGTAGAGTCAGGTATATATTATCAACCTATATACTACTAAGTGATATATTATTAGTAAGTATTACAATTAACATATATATATTATCCAGTGTTGAAAGATAGGTAGGATTATGGGAATCTACGATAAATAAAAGTAAACTATCAGTTATGGAGTGACGCTTGTTGGAAGTAGAGTGTCGAAGTATTAAGGTACCTATATATAATAGATATACTGACACATAGGTGAATATGATGTTATGAGTACCTAATATATAGGTGATATAGGCGAACATTATCATATAAAGAGTTAGATAATACTTATAATATATATATATATATCCATAAAGTACATCTAAATATGAGTGATACGCTAAAAATTAAAATTAGAAGTCTATGGCTGTATTTAGTATTATTAAAATCAAAGTATAGGTGACAATGAATATATGGATAGATAAGGATAGAGTATGGTCAAAAATATGAGAGTGTATTATTCAGTGTACATATATATTGGTATGCAAGCAAATAGGAATTGGACTTTGTGATTGGTCGTAAGTGAAACAAAAATTATATTTTAAATAGTATTGATATCGGTTTCTTCGAAACGCGGTGGTGTTTTGGCTACTATGCCAGTAGAGAGATTCTGGCAACATGGCCATATTGTTGTCTTGGTCTTATAACACGTTTCCACTAAGATTTCCTTGTTTTATCTGTAAATCTGTGTTACCATAGTATGATACGAGTATACATTCGTGACTAGGTCTCTGCGTGATATGCATCAGGAAATGTTGGTGTAAATGACGCCGTTGTTGGTATTATTATATGGCGAAAGCGGATTATGAGGTGATACTTTAGATGATCTTAGTAAATAGTCACTCATTTGTATAATAAACTTACAACTGTGTTTATAAGGTCATTATCCGCTAGGTTGTTACCGCAGTAGATAGAAACGATTAAGCTTTCTTTACCGTCTGGCTGGTATATGGCAGAAGCTCGTAGTTCATGATTTAAAGCTGACAGCCAAGTAAGTTGGTTGGTGACAATGAATGATAAGCACAGAAGATCATTAAATGATGAAAGTATATGGGCCAGCCGAACTATGGTTGCAGGACCCTATATAGAAATTAACAGAGCTATGAATAGGAGGTGGAACACTCTTAGGCCTAATGATAACAACCGGCTCAATGAAGTGATGAAGATAGAACCTTCAGAGAATACATTAAGGCCACTGAGGGCGAGATAAGAAAACATTAGACGAGGAAAAAAGAACCATTTCTTAGTTTTGACGACGTACAATACAGTTATGAGATAAATATTTGGATTCTGCATGGCAGAGAGTAGTAGTAGACGTAGTGCTGCCACACATACTCCAAAAGGTTAAGGGTGGACGCAAACTGGGAAGATTTGGAAGGCAGCATGCTATGCAATAAGGCTCACAGCTGGGTAGTGTAATTGGTTATCGAATATAGACCAACGGTCTATATATGCAACGGAGTTATGGAAAGTCGCCGGAGTAAGAGTGCATAAATGTACAGATGCAATGATGAATAACAGGCAATTTCACTAATGGTAAATTTAAGAAACCGCAAGAACCCAGAGCTACGGAGCCTAACAGTTGAACGTTGAGGAGGAAGACTAATGCATGGAAAACAAAAACGAAAGACAAGTATTAAGATCATCAGATAATTCAAGCAACGTAAACTACATATCAGATGTGCAGATGTAGTTTTCTGTTAGAGTATTTGGCAACCTCGAAAGGCCAAGATATTAGAAGTCAAATAAGATGATCCTGATTTGAAGGCCAGAGACAATGCTAAGGTTGGCACCTAGGAAGAGACAAACTTCCCACCATCGATTATCTTGGTGATGCGAGAGGGAGATGGGGTACATTGAGAGAATAACGAAAACAAAAGTTGAGTAAACTCGGATGTAGTTGTTCGCAACCGGAAGAAGGGGCAGATTTTTTTTCTACTTCTGTTACAACAAATGGCTGAATGAGAGAATTAGACGAGATGGCTTGGAATTTCATGTGTATGTTTTATTTCAATTTAAATGAGGACAGCAATTTCTGGGGTTGGTTATGAATCTTCATGGTATTCCAGATATTTTGTCTCTACACTATATCTATGAGAGAAGAAAAGAAATGTACGTACTGTGTGCTCACAGAGCATATTCTTTGTGCCTCATGGAGGTTGGTTAAAGAGATTGATATTTTTATTGACAAATTGTTTTGCGTCATAAACAGGTAATTTGCTTCAAATTTTTCCCAAACTACATGAAGAGCTTGAATCGATATCTATAGTTAATTCTATGAAAGAAAGTAAGTATTAAGATAAAATTTGCTAACTTGGCCATTTGGCACAGCAAGCAAAATAAGTTGGCGATCAAGAAGTTCCATAGTATACAGATAAAAGTCAAATTCAAAAAGGCGGAAGCGTTAACACAGGGATTTGTGGAAGCGATGAAAAAAGAGTAGATTAATCATGACTTCAGATTGAAATAGTACCGGAAAAGATAATTGGTTAATTTGGATGAGAAGACAACTATAATGTCCTCTTGTATATAATTGTTTAAGTGCGCCTCTTATATTACAATATGGCAGGTCATCTTTTTGTGCGAATAATACAAGATTTTTTCAAAAAATAGTGCGATTAAAGAGAGTTAAGGTGGATATTGTTGCAGATGGATCAGACATAGAAAGAAAAATAAAGCAAGATAAAAGTAATGACCTAAAATTTTGTAAAAGACGTATATCTAATAGCAGAAAAGCACGTGAATAATGACTGTAGAGTCTTTAATGCTTACTGTTTAGCGTCGAAAGGGTCGACTGAAGCGTTCAACAGTTGTTTGTTTGGTATACTCCGAAAGTTACATAATATAAGGAATAAAGTATACGAGATTGTGTTATCTCTTCGAATGTAGAATAATCGGGCGCGTTAAAACGATAAAAACTACTCATCATAAACATTAAAATGCTGTGAAAAGTTATTATTTTATAATAACTTTTATATTAGAATTTGTACGGGCTAGTAATACAGTTCAGAGTATAGAATCCAGCATTTTTCTTAATGGGTAAATACACGGAAGAGCATAAAAAATTGTGTTAAATGTGAACATATTGAGAAAACAGCATAAATAGTAGTTAAGATAGAATCACGTTCGTAAGATGGAAATATATCGTCAATTATTTTTGAAATGATGTTTGGTATGTTTCCTATATTAAGAAAAATTTATCTCAGTAATAACGGGAGATATATAAGATATAATCATGATACAAATTTAGAAACAAATTCCGCAATTAAATAGTTGGGTCGAAATCTTAAGATACTATCAATAGAACTGGAAATATGTTGTTATGCGAATAGTATTTGTATGGGTAGAAAGTACATATAGCATAAAAAGAATTCCTATTATTTAAGAATGGACTGTTGGTATCGTAGAAAGATTGACTATAAGAGTGAAGGGCTTAGAATTAATCACATAAATGTTGGTATATTGCCAGAATGAAAAATAAGCTTTAAAAAAATCAAAAAACGTATAAATCTTCGAGGAGAAATAATAAATGCACTTGAAGAAAGAGAGGGGAAAATGCTATATGTACTAAGCATTGCGATTTAAATGTGTATTCTAAAGGATGACGTATGAAAGAGAAAGTTGGGTGATAACACAGGTTGAAATTTTCAGTGATTAAGTAGAAGGAAACACATAAGAATGCATGATGTATATTTCTAAAGTAGAAAGGCTAAAATGTTAATAAGTTCATTGGAGAACTCAACCTTGATTAATCGCAGGTATTACAAGTTGTCTATTCGGGGATGAGTGATAAATGGTTTTAGGTATGAGATAAATGGGATGATATAAATTTGGTGACGATTCGGGCAGAAGTTGTGTGGGTGAAAAAGATCGCAAATAGTAGGTAACTTTAACAAGGAGAATTGCCTAGTTGCGATGGCCAGATAGTTTTAGTGGACGCAGTGTTCATAGTATTGAAGATCAAATCTGTTGTCCTAGGTTATAAAATATTCTTGTGATTTCAAAGACTGACTTCTTCAAAAATGAAGTTTGTTACATTTTATTATCAGGAAAAGGAGATCGAAGTTGTATAGAATAAATGGTGCAAGTAGCTTTGTAAGAATTGCGGTAGTGTATCAGGGTGACTCCATATCAGAGTATTTTTTAAGATGATAATGGGGCTTAGATTTTAATAATAAGTTAGTTATAAAGCTTACTGTATTAAAATGGTCGTATAAAGACATCTAAGTGGATGATTATGCTGAAAATATGGTGCTTTGCGCTATGCCTATAGATAACACCCCAACAAAATATGAGTGGTAAAAAAGAAAAGTAGGGTTAACGCTCAGTTGTAAGCCGGCTAGTATCATCTCTATGTATTCAAAAGTAAATATTTCACAGATGATGTTGGTGTCAGAATATAATTAACAACAGCAGTCATATATATATAAATAGAACTGGAATATCGCACAGTTGATGGGAAAAACGCCGTTTTGAAATGGTATGATAGAAAGCCCCAGAATCCAAGCCTATTCTCACAGTTGTATATCGGAACAGGTCATTGCCTCAGGTTGGGTGGATTTCATACGATGCAGCAAAGAAGAAAGTTAGACCCAAAAGCAAAATCAGTATGTGTGTTAATTGTTTTAAATATGATGGAGATGGATAAGCTTACAGGACACTATGGATGATCAAGCAAATAATTTTTTGTGTTTGTAAAGAAGAGAGAGAGGTATAATGAAGGAGAAATAACTTACAACTTAAAATACTCAACAGTGTTATAACAAAGGAAACCAAAAAGAAGAAAAGAAATGGTAATTAACTATAGAATAATTATTACTAGAATAAAGGCTATATTGATGACAGTACATTTATAATTAGGTTAAACTCATCAACATACAGAATAGAATCCTTGATAGTGATGAACAAGACAGAATCTGATACTCTGAAATAGAATTTGAAAATGGTGTTTACTCAGCATATGGAATACATAGTAAATAAGAAGTAAATGAATCAGCAATTAAAGGCACAGATAGAATAGTAAAAGCACTAAAACATTAAGGAACCGAACAGTATTCAGTAATGTAAAAAAGCCATCAGGTTTGTATGGGACTACAGGGTGCTTATTCTCTTATTATTATTATTAAGAAATTTAATAGGAAGAGAGAGCCTTGAAATTATGAAGAAGTCTTATGTGCATAGAGGTAAGCATAAGAGTAATAAAATGGGTTATTCAAAATGATTAGAAATATGAAATCTTTGAATAGAAAATCAACTTGGTAACTCGTTTGAATTACCGTTGACACCAGGAAGGAAGTAACCCGAATTGAAAACTAAATGGTTTATAAATTAAAACTGAATCCAGAATGGTATACAGTTGGACAATATAAAGCAGATTAGTTTGCAAAAGGGTATAGGGTCCAGCATAAAGGAAATTGAACCTATGAGCAAACGATTCAGTGCCAGATAGGCAATATAGTACTGTAAGACTTGTAAATAAGTTGTAGCAACTAAAGATAAATATGGTCCTTTGCAATTTTTGATGTTTCAACTAGGCCTTTCTTTATGAGAAAATTTTATGGCAGTAGAGAATATATATGAAAGCTAACCGCAAAAGGTTTGAAATGGGACAAGACAAAAGTATGCAAATATAAAAAAAACGCAGTTTGGTATTGGCTTAAGCCAAGCACCAAGATTGCTGGAATGAAAGACTTTGAAACTTTTCTTTTCAAAACTTAATTTTGGTAAGAGTAAAGGCTGATCTTGTCTTTTACATACAAGATTGAGTACAGCGGTGCTTAAATCAATACTTGCATTATATGTTTGATGATGGACTAGTTGCATCAACAAGTCAAGCAGAAGTCGATCATTTTGCAGCAGAAATTAAAGGAATGTCCAAATAACATAGTGAAAGCTGCAAGCATACCATTTTTAGAATTGAAATTGAATCGAAGAAATGATGGTTCAAGAGAAATTAGTCAGTCATGGGTTATACTAGAAAGTGAATACTAAAGGAATTTGTGGTAGGAAAATTGCGATGCAGTGTAACAACCCACTACAGGTTGATAATCATTTTTATTAAGAATAATTGTTTGACAGGCCGGAAGCACTATGACTACTTGGTAGCCAGGGAGAAGATTTCGCCTTAATAGATCAGCAGCATAACGATAGGGAGCTCGTGCTTATTTATCTTTGTCACCATAGAAGCAAAAGAATACGACCAGAATATTTTTGCATTTTTGCATTGTTTACTTTATCTTTAGACAGTTGGGAAAACACGTGCCAGAAGTTGTACAAAGATCCATTCATGGGAGAAGTTTAATGTTTAAGTAATAATAATTATGATAAGTTAAATATTAAGTTTTATTTTATCAGTAGTTTTATTAATTATTGATTAATTATTACTTGAAAGTTTGTACATCAAGAGAAGTGGTTATTTATATTTATAATAATGTTATTTCTCATAGTGTATTCATTTATTATTATATTGATTAATTATTACTGTATGATAGGGTTTTAATCTAGTTGAATTTAGATTCAGAATTCATTTAATTGGCTGTGGTTATTAAAGACTTAATGAAAACTAGTGATTGCATTCATCATAATTGTGAATTAGATTTTTTGTTATTATATTTCTGGTATATGATAGATGATTTATTTTATTATTATTTTAGCTAATTTCTATTTGTGAAGTAGTCAATATAGCATAAATAGTTCAGTTTGCTATTTCAAACAACATAAGTTAAGACTTTGAAAATTTTAATATATGGCATTGCATATAGTTTAAAGTGAACATACAAAGAAATTTGGCTTTTGGCTTCAAAACCTTGCAACTTTTTGCACCAAAAGAAAATATTACAAAGAAATGTTATTTACAGCAGTAGCATGATTTCTTTTTTGGATTTGACTCTTCATGTCTGAATACGAGACACATTCAATTTTCTCCTTCACGTTTCTGTACTTACAAATTGTGCCAACTAATTGTACTTACAAAATGAATAGGCTATCATAAATAGTCTTTCAAACCACTGTTTTACCTAAAATGTTTTCTTCATGTACTATTACCACTAACACCTATAAAGCGCCATTGCCCCATCGGCTCCTAAATCACACTCACAGTCCATCCCCAACTTACCATCTGATACCACCCTCCCTGCCTCTGTCTACTCACGACCTTAGCAGCCATGTCCAGTGATTCTAGCCATACCATGTCGGACTGTGACTCAGACCTTGATCCTAATTCCTGATCTTCTACCTGATCTCTAATCTGAAGGTCCAAATTCATAGTCTTTACTTAATATCGGATGTTTTTAAGATCATGCTGATCTTACATACCTTAAAGACCAGTTCTAAATCCCTACGTAAATCACACACCCACCACTCCAAGGACTTCCATTGCTCCACGACAGCCCTACGCAGTCATCTCACGTCTCGTGACATCCTACGTGCATTCTATTGCATTCATAGTCGACTTTTCTCAGAGACTAGGTCATGGCAGAAATCTTGGACCTAACACGATAACATAAAACTCAAGGCTCTCATCTTATTAACTAACATAAGATTCAATCAATATATATCAATCGCATACCTCCGCTAACAAATGTTGTTGCACATAATCAAAGCTTACATACATGTCTTCGCTTTCACATAGCAGTCAAACCTGGAACTTAACGAAAATACATGCCACAAAGACAAAACCTTCAACAACCAAGAAGCTTACACACAAATAAACTCTCGGACATACAACATTAACCAAAGTTTCCACAGCTTAACACTCAGTAAAGCAACTAACATGGTATGCAAAACGAAACCTAATCTTACTTTTTCAAGCATAACTCTTAACATATTAAACGGTTAGATTCTTACACTGAAACACGGATCGAGCACGTCTAACATAGCTTAAAAATTATCCACAACATTGCCGTTTAATTTATCAACAAGAGTAAGCGAAAGTATGCTAACGTAACAAAGTTGTCGCACAATTGAATAAGCTAACATTAGCATCAACTGAAACTAAGAAAAATAATTGCCACAAAGACAAACTATCACAAACTACACACAACTCTTAATACTGTTTAACCATTCTAAAACAAAGTTCCACACTCTCTAATCTCGGAACCAGGCTAAAAGCCAGCATAACATGCATGCACAAAACGTAAAGCCCTAATCTTACTTTTTCAAGCATAACCTTCCGTAACATAATTAATGCGTTATACGTCTTACCCCACCTAGTACACAGTAACATTTAGCTAAAATATTATCCAGCGAACATTTGTGGTTTAGATTAGTCAATACAGAGACAGCGAAAGTATGCCCTACGTAAACAAAAAGTTTCCACTTAATAAAGCTAATCATAAGCATCAACCTGAACTAAGTGAAATCAATAATGCCACAAAGACAAAACCTATCACACAGCTTACACACAAATAAACTGTCTAACATTCAACAAAGCTCCACCCAAATAATTACCTGTAGCCCAGACCCACTAAAAAATTATTAGTACTCATAAAAGCTAAACTGCCTGCTAATAATCTACTCTTTTCAAGCATTAACCTCTAACATATTAACGTTAATCGTTCTCACATTACAGGAACTAAACCACTAGTAACATTTTTACACTGAAAGAATTCTCACAACAGTGTGTTTAATTATCATACAGATACACAAGCTCCTACTCTAAGCTACCACCCAACAAATTTTCTCAGGTCGAACGATTCAAATAAAGATTTTACCCGGTTATCGCAAGGCATCATCTATCATGAACTAAGAACCGTTATATCTGCTCACTAGAGAGATGCACAAAACCGCTTGACCAGCCATCTTAATACACACAATCATAACAAACTCTACGTTAACATTAACGAGAATGTGTGCTCCACACATTCAGAAACAACAGTAAAGCCAACAACTAACATCGAGTACTGCAAATAACTGTAACAAGCCTGCCAGTCTTCATACTTATTTCCCATATAAGCATCACCTTACCGCTCTCTCGATCTCAACATATTAACGTTTAATCTCACTACCATACTGACCACACCTCTACTAGTAACATTTAAACATAATAAATTTAGGCTCTGCCACAAAATAATTTATCTATCAAGCTCTCATAGAGCAATTATACTTGCAAGTAATCGAAATATCCCATCTAACATAATAAGTCTTCACACATACCAATAAATCGCCTAACATGACCGTAACA
This sequence comes from Trachelipus rathkii, assembly GCA_015478945.1. NCBI lineage: Eukaryota > Metazoa > Arthropoda > Malacostraca > Isopoda > Trachelipodidae > Trachelipus > Trachelipus rathkii. The sequence goes on from JABUQX010057341.1 coordinate 16,640, forward strand.
TTGTGAACTAAATGTAACTATACTAATGTACAAAAGACAAACCTAACACTAGCTTACACTTATCGAAATATAAGTCTGGAAGTTAAACATTAACAAAGTATTCCAAGCTCTGAGTTCTATGAGCGATGAACTACTATACTAACACCATTTGCGCAGCTCCGGATAGAGCGTATAATATTAGCCTAAACCCATTACACAGAATCGTTATCACATTAATAAAGCTTAAACATACTAGCTATCTGCAACTCTTATAGCGAAACCAGGACTGAATAATTGAATTACGAGACGCATCAAACCTAACACAACTTACCTTGCAAATCTATATCCTAATAAAACTGCTTAACAAACAAATTCATCAACCTGTAAGACCAGTAAAACTTAGACTTAACCATTACATACAAAACGGTAAACCCTGCTCATTATCTTTTCCGAGAGAGTCGTAATCTCTAACTATCAATTAACGTTTAATCGTACCTTACGATTGTGACACAAGTAACAAATTTATCATAAACAGTGATGTCATGCACCGTAACCGGATACCGCTACCACCGCATCATGACATACCTCATACACGAGTAAATACGGATAGCTAAAGTAAAGTTTTGCTAGGATCTCTGTTAATACCTCATTATATACGAAGCTGGTCATACCGCCTCCTTACAGATAAAATGACCAACTTCGAACATGAATAAATGATTTTTTCTTTACGGCTTTAAACTCATTTGCCATCTTATAAGTGCATGCAATACTTATCTCATATATTTGACCCACTCTTGGCAAGGAATACAAGCAATGTAGAGTTCGCCATTCGCCACGTTTACGAATTAAATGATCTAAATGACACAGTCGTTGGGAATAACGCACCCCCTCCTCGTGTAAGCGAACAAGAACAGCAAGTTGTCGAGTTGCAGCAAGATGTCATCGTTATCAACACAGCGAAAAAACTACTCCTATCGGAAGAATAGCTAGTGTATAACATCCCGTTTAAATGTAATGAGCATTTCTTTCTTGTCAACAAATCAGAAGGAAAAGTAAACAATGGAATACGACGTTCTACCGAGATTGAACCATATCAGTTTCAAAGGGTATATATTCTCGAACAAAGAACAAACAACAAACAACAAACAAACAACGAACAACCAACAACAACAACAACAACAACAAACAACAAACTCAGCACGTTACAACAATAACACTAGTACATCAGTAAGTTCTTTGGATACTAACAAATTAATATATGCTAACGTAACATCTGTTTTCACATTTATAAGTCATAATCTTAACAGTAGCATATACACCCGTCCAGAGCTACACGAAAGACTAATGTACTTCGATAGTTCCCTCTCATCATATTCTTCGTAATAAAAAACCACTAACTGGCAAACTGCTTCACTTGATTGAGACTCAAGAGCAGTAATCGTATCGTCCAAAATATACGTAACTTATTCACTACCTTCAAGCGGGCATATACTCTGTCAATTATCAATGTTTTAATGACTTCTGTTACTAATATAACATACGTTAAACTTTGCAACACAAAGTGTTCTAGCCAATAAACCCTCCGTCTAATCATCTCCATACTGACAAAGAATTATAATGCCTGCACGTACCAAATCGTTTTACATCAACTTAACGGTAACATTATAACAAAAAAAAAATTCAACACTAATCTCCTCTCTAAATATCATAATCCCCAGCGTATAATCGCTCATCACTACAGAGACATACAACATAATGTACTGATTATGTATACACCACAATGAACTGAAGCACCACAATCAAAAACAAAATTTTTATCCTAAAGATGTCGCAATACACCCTCACAAGGGTACATAACGTTCTTTGTAGTATAAACGGTACGTCTCCGCACTCATCCCACCTGGTACAACCGGTAGTACTAATGGTTATAGGGCTGATTTTAAAGTGCTCGCAGTAAATCTAGTACTAATCTCAGAGTAAATCTAAACTCACCCCGACTCACCACAGCACTGATCCCTACTCTCGACCCACACCTCCGCGCGCTGTGAGTCAATGGAGTGCTATTGTATCTCAATGTCATTTACATCGGGTCCTGACATCACTTTATCTCTCCTCACCATCAGCAGATCGCTGAATACACGATTTAAAAACTATTATCTTTATTATCAACCTTAACCTACGCAAGGGTATATGCCTTACACCCCATACTCCACAAGCTCGTATGTAGCGCGTATTCAGATAAAGCTCTATACAAACCATATACTCCGCGGACTTAGGACAACTTACACATCGTCTACAAACATGCAAACTCTAACATACCTCGCGCGCCTATGCGAGGATATATCAGCCTACACATCCTCGAAACTATTTCCCTACTGTCAGCACGCGTAAAACTACTAGACTAAACAGGTCATCACGAATAACTCGCATGACGGGTTTGCCTACTATTACCATCCGCAGGTGCACGTATTAACAGCCACAGTAATAGCGCGATATAGACTCAACTCTCTAGCAAAATCCCTTAACATCCAACGTGACCTCAACTCTAATTCTCAAACGATTGAGCAGGCGACCATACCTCCGTGCATAATCTCTCACTGAACATTTGACACTATCCTTCAGATCAAAGCTGATCCTTGCGGCTTTTCCGAAGAGTTATTCAACGATCACATCTTGACCCTTGATATGATATAAACTTAGACCATTAGCAAAAGGTCTGGCGGGTTCTAAACCTAACATATTCAACCAAAAAACTTATATCTCTGGTTTACTTAGGTCTTCTCGCTCAGTTAGACACACTCATGCGTCGTGTCAGTCAATGATCCGCTCACAACGTCTCGCAATATCTTACTAGAGATCACTCAATCATGCCTCTGCCGGTTTCCCTCGCTAACAAATCCAGCTGTTATCTCACTATATACTGTATCCTGTCCATAGTAATCATCGTTACATACCTACTTCTTAAACTCTTACGCATCTTACTAAAACGACGTGTCTTTCTCAGCTTAACCAAAGAGTGAAGATCTAACACGCAACACCACTCAATCACTCATCTGAAGAGAAAACCCAGGGGGATCGCCGCCCGCTATAGCATCAAGCGGTCCCTATGAATACCTGCCGGCAGATAGGGGCTCTCCGCCGATAGTGGGTGTCTGATGAAGTGGTCTTTGGCCTCCGGATAGCCGCGTGCATCGAGGGTCGATCGGGCTCCTGGCTAGCCCCCTCTGCTTCCGCGTGTGCGGCCGTAGAAGATCGGGTGGTGAACGTAGGCTCTGCTCGACTGTACACTCCCCTTGCGCGCGGTGATCCCTACTCATCGCCTCAGCGATTCATTACCCTTTGCTTCAAACCTGTGCACGCCATCGCCTCCCTGCTCGTGATGGCTTTCGTCTCTCCAGTAATCGCGACAGCGGTCAATCCGCATGCGTCTAGTCTGTCGAGCAATTCTATGTACTCACCTCTCTCTTCGGTGGTCTCTAATAATCTGCAAACAACTTGCGGCACCTGGTTTATTCGTAAGTTAAGTACGTCTCATGTTAAATATTACTCATGGACAACTCGTGGAAATAAACACCTGATCTTGTTCAAGAAATGATGAGTTTTCTGTCAAGATATTACCTGTTAACCTGACGACGCTCATGATGTGCTCTAGAAACGTGACAAGGTTAGTTTTTGCTGCCTAAGGTTATGTGTTTGCCCCCAAGACTTTTGCTAAGGATGTCTACCTTTTCATTCATTATGGTCAACATTGTCATCTGTCCGATGACTACTGAAACACGAATGGACACTCTTGTTAATGCAAGATAAAGTGTCAATTCCACTAGCGATCTTTCCAAGATGGGTACGCGCATCTCTCTCACGCCTTTGCATAGCATCTTGTGCACTTTGTTAGGGAATTTTGCCTTTAGATTATTACGGCTTAATAACCCTGTAGCATATGCTCGAAATAAGTTAGGGAAACCCATATCGCAGTTACTTGCGTTATGGACCTTCCTACCCCGTGTCTTAGCATAGTTATACCGCCCTTGTGCAGTAAGGGAATTCTTATCTCAGGATGTTTAGCTCGATTTCATTTCATACTGCCGGACGGTAATGGTTTAGGTTTTGCATTCTTCGCACTACTTGATCATTATATTCCGAGTCGTCGGTTATGATCTCGTTATGGCCTTTAATTGATCGCGTAAAACTTTGTGTTGGCGTTAAGCATCAGCTATCTCGTTGGTTCAGGTATACTTAAAGGAACATTATTTTTTATGTTTGGATGTTTGTCCAAATCATGATACCTTCGGAAATGATGTGACTTGAATCAGATAGCCTCCAATAGATTCACAGTGCGGGTGGACGAGGTAGAGGACTTGCTGGGCCAGAAATGTGGCGTGGTTTGACACTTTACTGATCGTTACTGATTTACTGCTTTAGAAGACACTCACTGATGTATCAAACGTCTCTTTACTGGGACTTATTTTTACTCAATAGAACTTATTTTTATGTTAGTTTTATAATACTTAAAAATTTTGTTAATTTTTTGTGTATGCTACTTTCCGGTGATTTACAAACTTTGTTATGATGTTGCGATCTTCATTACCGGGGATTATGGCATATTTAGTACCGAGCTATTAGCCTGTTGAATTTTTGTGTTTGTTAAATGCCGCTTTACGAAGTTGATTGTATCAACTCAAACATTTTCGTTTACTGTCAGCTATTATATCTTTGTCACATGATGACCTTTTAGACAGCGTATTTTAGCCTAAACTTCTGTAAATATTCACTCGCATGTAATGTAACACAAACTATAAAGCATTGACTTATGTTCAGAGATATGCTTGAAAAAGTCGTGAATAAGTTACTGGTTTGGGACGAAGTGTTATTGTACTTTAGTGTTTGTTATAACGTGCAGCACAAGGTTTTGTTCAGAATACTGTTCAGTCGCGGTTTATCACGCTGCCTCTCAAGTATGCTGTGCTACGACTACATACGTTTACATTATTTTCTTAGCTCTCTCTGCCGGTCTCATATGCCTCGATGTTATCTCTTTTACGTTAATGTGTAATAGACGCAATGTTACAGTCTGTCGAAACCATTATCGCTTGGTTAGTATCCTACAGAAACTTATCTTTGTACTTATGTCATTGTGCTTCGCCTAGTTGTTGTTTGTTCGTTGTTGTGTTTGTTGTGTTGGTTGTTGTTGTTCTGCTTGGTTTGTTGGTTGTTTGTTGTTGTTGTTGTTGTGTTTGTTTGCCCTTGTTGTTGTAATGTGTGTTAGCCTCTGCTCGAACGGGAGTATATAGTGATACTACGATACCCCTATTTGAACTGATTTATGGTTTTCCATTGTACCGAGTCACGTAGTATTCTCTGAGCTTACCTTGCGCTCCATCCGCTCGCCGTCGTTATGTCTGCTGCCATATGGTCTGAAAGGAAAGAACTCCTCATTACACTTATAAGGGATTTTATTACTTATAACGTATTATTTTCTTCAAGACGATCGTTTAGCCGACTACTTCGCATGTTTCCCTTCCGCGTGGTGTTGATTACAAGCAATAGTGAACATCTGCTCGCATCTCTCACGCTTGTTGTTGACTCATTCTCACGCAGGAGTTTCTTATTCCAAACGATGTGTTCCCATTTATATTTAATACGTAAATCTCCAGCGGAAGTGGCGACTTCACTACATGCTTGCGTTATTCCTGCCAGAGGGCAAGCCTATATATAAGATGATGGTGCATCACTTTATGCAACATTGAATATTTTAAACATCTACGTTTTTCATGTTTAGAGTTGGTATTTTTCTGAAAGGAGGCGGAGTCTAAAAAAGAGATAAGTCTAAAAACTTTACTTTATTCGTATTTAGCTAGTTAGGTATCATTATGATATGTGCTTTAGGTATGCGTTAGACACATTATGGTCGAGTTAAATGTTACACTGTGTGTCTCCACCATGTTAAGATTTGAACGTTAAGTCTATGCTTGATAGAGATACAGCCTCGGTAGCGAACAAGACGAATCGATCATAGCTACGCCTGGAGATGCACAGGAGTACTACCGAGTGATAACGTGTGTTGTACTGTAATGTAGTGCTTTATCCGTACTGGTGTAGTAGTGAGGAACTTTGTCTAATGTTAACTCAGTATTATAGGGCGTAAGCTTGTGTTAGGTTTGTCGTTTGTACATTATATTCTTCATATGAGCTATGTTAGCTTTATAGATGTGAAAAACATTGTTATTTCTAGCATTATATTTCGGTGGTTAGACTTATCATAAAAGAACTCAGTGGAGACTTTGATTATATGTTTAACATGCTTTTATTCGTGTGCTTACGTGCTGTGTAGGTTTGTCTATCTGTCACATCATATATTTTCTTTAGCTTTATGTTACAGTTCAGTACTGCGTCTTGCGCCCTGTTCTATACTTGATGTGGAAAAACGAGCTTATTATGTTAGGAGTAATCGCCTTGATTAGTTGATGATAATTAACACAATGTGCTGTGAGAATCCTCTAGTTACAATGTTACTGTTTCATGTGTGTAGTATATCACTTTTAATATGTTTTAAGGGAGAATGCCTTGGAAAAAGTGATGAACAGGTACGTTTGCATACCATATTATGTTGCTCTTACTGGTGTTAAGTGTGAACTTACTTGTCTTAATTTAACAGTTTATTTTGTGTGTTAAAGATTGTCTGAGGGTTTGTTCTTTTGTGTATTATTATTCTTAGTTTAGATGATGCTAAGTAATGTCTTATATTAATGTCGAAACTTTGTTACGTTAGCTCTTACTTTCAGCTCTGTTCTGCTAACTGATAAATAACACGTTGTGAGAAATTTTAAGTTAAAGATAGTTACTAGCTCGTTAGTGTTAAGCATTAAACGTTAATTATGTTAGAGTTATGCTTGAAAAAGATTAATATTATGGTTACGTTTGTGCCATACCGATGTAGTCTGCTTTACTGGTTGTTTTAAGTCGTCGAGCTTTCGTAATGTTAACAGTGTTTTATTTGTGTGTAAGTTGTGATAGGTTTGTGTCTTTGCTGTGCATTAATTCTTAGTTTCAGTTTGATGCTATGCTTACTTTATTAATGTGGAAACTTTGTTACGTTAGCATACTTTCGCTGCTACTGTATGATAATTAACAATGTGTGAATAAATTTTCAGCTAAATGTTACTATATCACTCTGTGATTAGCTGTAAGGCCCCATTCAACAGTTAATATCATGTTGAGCTAAGCTTGATTGCGTCGAAACATACAGTAAGATTAGGTACGATATCTTGCATGCCCATGTTAGCACTCGCCTCCCCACTTGCGTTGACCCGACTACGGCGTCCAGCGCTAAGCGCCAACGTGTAGGCGAACGATCCACCGGCGCGGTCTACTCGTACCATTGCTGCGTCCGGATATCATATTCCTACTCAGTGCTCGTAGTCCTATATCCCGCCCGCGGCTGGTGAGCGCGTCATTCGTCGCCGAGCGATGTCGGGCTTTACTTGTGTTAAGTTCGCTTGGAACTTTGTTAATGTTAACAGTTTATTTGTGGTGAAATTGTTGATAGGTTTGTCTTTGCTGCATTATTCTTCTTAGTTTCAGTTGATGCTCACTGTTAGCTTTATTACATGTTGGAAGTACTTTGTTACGTTAGACATACCTTTCGCCTGGCCTCTGTGTATGAATAATTAATAAACAATGTTGTTGATAAATTTTTAAGCTAAATGTTACTGTGTTAGTGCAAGATTAACGTTAATATTTAATAGTTTATGCTTGAAAAAGTAAGATAGGTTACGTTTTGCATACCATGTTAGTTGCTTTACTGGTGTTAAGTGTGGAACTTTGTTAATGTTAAAACGTTGTTTTCGTGTGTAAGTTGTTTAGGTTTGTCTTTGTGCATTATTTCTTATGCTTCAGTTGAAATGGCTATGTTAGCTTTGATTAAATGTGAAACTTTGATTTACGATTCGATCATATATTGATTGATCTTTGTAAAAAGAAATTTGTTTTTAGTTTATGTTTATCCAAAATGATTACTCGAACAAGTGACTTGAATCAAATAGATCAATATATCACAACTCGACTGGTAGGTGGTTGGATGCGTAGTTGCGATGGTGGGTTTTGATTTACTGATTACTTGCTTAGGGTATGTAAAACGTTAAAAATTTAGTTAAAAATTTGCCCTTATATTCAACTAGATCACTATAGATCAATTAGATCACAGAGATGGTAGGAGCGCAGGGTGGAATAGTGCCGGTTGGATTTAGTGAATTTACTGCTTTAGGGGCATGTCATAAACTATAACACCTTTATGTAACAAAATTTGCACCTTTAATCAATAGTATCAATAGATTCACGACTGGACAGGAGGCTATGGGTTGCGGCAGCCTTCGTTTTAGTGATTTACCTGCTTCTTAGGGCTATGCATTAAACATGAAATTTTAGTAAACAATTTCGCCTTTAATCACATTAGAGTCAATAGATCACAACCTGGTGAACAAGCAGGGCTGACAGGGAAGTATATGGATAGGTGTTCTTGACTTTTCACTGACTTTACCGCTTGCTAGGCTATGTAAAACGTAAATTTGTAAGTTGTAAAACTCAGTGTAGAATTTTTTTTTTTTTTGATTTACTTTATTTATTTTTTGTCTTAATAGGTTCTGAAACATTCATTTTCGAAACACTTTCTACCAGAGCCCCAAAACATTATATAAGCCACACTGGTATTTGTTGTTATACGAATTTTATTAACTCGGCCACCGCGAGTGGCTCCAGCATCTCGGTTGTTATAACTCGCCGAACCAACTCATCAGATTCCCTATACTCGAGATCTTTCCTGAAATTCACATAGCCTCTGAATCCTTCTCTCACCAAATTTTCAGCCTTACTTTTATTTTATTAATCAATATTTAATGTTTTGAACGGGTGATCGTGGGGTCCCCCCTTCGGCGGGGACCCCTTGGGGCGTAACATCGTCCAATGACTAGGGTACCTTTCCTCAATCTAACACCACTCCAAATTTTATTACGATACGTTAACCTCTAACTATATATTAGATATATGTCGGAGCCAGGCAGAGCGCCTGCCTCCGTGACATCAGGGTGCGTGCGTGCGGACCGGTTGCAGTCCAGTGCAGTGGGGACTCGAAGTCGCGGACGCAGGCTGACAAAAAGGTCGTATTAAAAACAAACTCAGGAATGATCCCCTTCGGGATCACTCTTCGATAGCTTCAGCAGTCAAATCTCAGTATATAATATATTAGTACCAAGAGTCCTATGTCGAATCATGTGCTGCTCTACTGCGTCCTTCTCTCTCTCTCTATGTCCTACCATCCCGCTCTGCGCGCCGACGAGATTACTCCATCATGCTCGAACCTAACCTCTGCGTTAGGCCTAAACTCACCCACTCCACGCTGATCACGCCACAAGGGCGCTACGCGCTATTATCTCGGTGTCCACCCTCGTGGGTGACCACCCTCTATATACATCCTCTACAGACTTTGAAAATTACACAGATCGAGCTTATCCGCCATAGTAGACATTATACTTCCAGAGTTTCAAGAAACTATAATCTCTTTATACCTTTTTTGAGAAAAAAGCTGTATAGGAGGTTGAGGACTGTACTGTAACTTTACTTATGTTGTTACCGCTGTTAATGTAATAGTAGTGGACTATGGTCTGGAATAAGACTTATAAGGTACAATATAATAATCTCCGTTACACTTAATGTGTTCAGATGGACCAAATCTTAGTTGGCCCGCAACGCTGTTAGGTTTGAAAAGCGAAAATGAATAAAATGATGAAATGAACGTATTAAAGAGCTTGTTGGTATGGAGATGGGGTAAAGAGAGCAATAAATGAAAAGTACGTTTGAGATGGTTTGGTCATGTGGAAAAGATGGATGACAGACGCTGTCGGTTAAACGGATGTATTTTGGTGAGTGTGCTGTGAATTCTCGACCGGAGGAGACAGAAGAAAAAGTGGAATGAGTCAAAAAAGGAATGCCTGGGGAGAGAGAAACTGGTGAGTTGCAGAGGCGAGAAGAAATGGTGCATAACAGAGAATGGCGTGGTTTTGTAAGGAGGTATGGTGTAGCCCACCTGGGCCAAGCGGAATTGAACCCCACATTGACGGAGAGGTCATAAGTTGAGGGTCAATATCGCTGTCCTGGAAGCTTCTAGGCGTGGATTTTTCTGACTGCGACGACAGTTCTTCAACATACATTAGGCCGGCCTATATAAGGTGGCAAGCGGTATGAGCGCTGGGCTTTCCTTTAGACCACTTGGTTGTTTATTATCTTCTTTCTGTTTACTATTTTCTCTTATGTCTTTCCAGATATTATATGTTACCGCACTTTTAACTTCAGTATCAGGGCGTGATAAGCTATGGGTGGTTGGTTACGGTCCGTGCTGATGAATGATTGATGATGCATAGATGCATAATCAGAATGCATGATGTATCCCTATCGAGCCCATGTACGTATTATATTAATATTACCGTACGATATATACTACTATATATACTTATTCATATCAATTAACTAGTTATGCCACCATATACACGAAACTAACTGGGCTCATAGCTCCTTCACCTCACGTCAATATAAGCTATTATATATATATATAATCGTCACGGCTTATTACTGATAATATAACAATATTACCTAGTTAGACTATTAATCCGTGCTTATATTAATAGGTTACTCCTTTAATGTCCTTAGTTCGCAATGACGAAATAATCGCATTATGCTATATTACTATATATACTAACTACTATACGGTTACTAACTATATATATATTACTCAACTTACCTCACTATATGACTATATTATAACTCCTACATATGTGCTTAATATAATACTATATATATAGCGACACTATAGTCACAACTATAACCTGTTAGCTATGCGTAATAGAGATACTCCCTATCCGAGCCGTTATACCGTTCTTATATCATTATATACCCCCTTATATATTATATAATATATATTATTGACATAGTTCATAACACAGTACTACCTTACTTGTACTCTCGTGTACTTTGATACATATATGTACTTGACTCTGTACTTGTACTGAACAAATTTCTACACTATATAATCATATCCTGTGTGTACTTGTACTCTGCTTTGAAACAATTCATAGAGTCTTGTACTTGTAGGTTGTACCTCTGATAAGATCACACTCGTACTCTGAACCCAACCCTGACACTACTTATCCTTCATATATTATCTCATAGCCCTAATACTAGTATACTAGCTATATATTACTATCAGCTTTATATATACTCGATACTATTCACGGCTAATTAAAAATATAATTCAACTCCTATGCATTATACCTATAGTAATCTATAACTAACAGTATTATATTACTATTGATATCCTACTGATATATATATGTATATACTATACATCTCTAACTAGTGTATACTGTACGTTATCATCTATGTTCTAATTAATATATAGATATAGTAATAACTCGATTATATATACCTATACCTTATATATATATATCATATTAGCGTACTTATATATAATATGTATACTATACAACTCATCCATATAGTGCCCATATACGTATATATATATAGGTATACTATATAGCTTAGTATTTATTACGTATGTATATATATTTAATTTATATACTATATTATATTTGTAAGATCTATATACTATAGTTATACACGTATTATATAATTATAATTATATATATATAATATATATATACATTATAGTATATATACTCATATATATATTATTATTATTGGGTTATATTATCATACTATATATATATATATATATATTATTATTGCTACTATATATACAGTATGATATATACTATTATATATGCGTATATTACTGGTATATATATAATACTAGGTCATAATATTTATACCTCATATACTATTATATTATCTATACTATAACTATACTAATGTATATATATTATCATACCTAATTATATATATATGATATAGTATATTACATAAATAGCTAATATATATATCTATCTATATATATATAGCTATATATTACACTGAGGATATATCTATATATATATATTTAAGTATATATATATAATAGTATATACTATATATTATATAATATATACTGCTATCTATATATATAATATATATATATATTTTATTCATGATACATAGTGGTACATATATATATATACTGACTATATATATATATCAGAGGCGACTCTCTGCAAATCTGCTTGACTATCTCTGGTGCTCAGCACGCAGTTAAATTATAGAACACTCAACTATTTTTGCTCACAATCTCTCTATAATGTTACGTATTAAAATTTTCTTATTTTTTTGAAATTATCATAAATATAATTAAAATATAAAAGAAATAATGTGCATAGAAAATTAAAACGAAAAAATATAAGAATAACTCCTATTAAATAACGCTTTTAACCCTTAATAATGCGCGCATCTCTGCTTTTCAAATGATATAGCGCGCCACGGTCGGGAAACTGTTACGTGTCTCAATTATAAGAGAGCTACCAAAAATTGTTTTATGAATACAATGTTTGTAAATAATACTATGTTAAATACTTATACCATTATAAATAATTAATTTTCATAGACAAATAATTTCCATGCCAAACAATAACTTAAAACTAATTAAAAACAAAAAATAATTTAAACATACTTAAGAATTAATTGAACATGACAACAAAATATTACAGTTATGTATAATTACAAATAAAAATATGCGTAAACTATTATTGTCTATCCATTTAAAGAAAAAACATTTACATAAAAAAACGGCTTCAGCAAGAATATCTCAAGCATTTACATATATTACCTTATATTTTGATATTACTATATAATTAATTATATAAGTAGCTTATAGTACTATATATTATACTATCTATCTCGCTAACGAACCGCCTGCAGTACTGCCCTAGTCGTCAATATATACTCACCTAAGCTAACTAAGTCCAACAGCTGGATTACTATATACCTTATATATATATTTACATAGACAAGTCAAAGTTACTTATCTTAATAAGTATATATTATATCATACTTATATATATGTATATAATATATATACTGTATTTACACAACTTACATATATATAAATATATTTGTATATATATATTTGTTTAGTATATATACATATATATACTACTTCTATATAATTAGTATCTTATATAACTCATCTTGACTCTATAGGCGACTTTACCTGCTAATCACCTGGTCCGTAGTATAGACCCTCTAGTATCATAGACAGCCGCGTCTACCATAGCATATGAGATATTATCCTATCACCAGTGACGTGTGTTATTATATACTGCGAAGTTCGCACTCGACGTACCATGTGTACGTGCACTATCCCCTTCGCCGTCATTTTGATAGATTAGTCGTCCTCTGACTCATTCGGCCATAACCACCTACGCTAATAGCCGCCACTATCGATCGACGTCACTCATCCCTTGTCTACCTCTGCCATGAAAGCCAGTACCGTCATCCGATATAGAAAGTCTCCTACTATCCTAACTCTCACTTGAATCATACCCTTCATTCGCCGGTCTCGCCCACTTAATGGGAACCTCTCTTAACATCGCTACTGTATTAACAGCGTAAGGTCTTCATACTCCTCGCCAGTGATTCGTTAGCACCTTTCTATGCTGCCTCCGCGTCTCGCGGCATTCGGAGACTGTGTGGATATGAAGCTTTATACTGAAAGCTACATTGTTGTAGCGAATCTAGTCTATGCACTCTACGTAGCTCATCCATACTTCATGACCCTCACTGGCAGTCTAGTATACATGTCATTACAGTCATACACGGCTCCTTAATTATACCTACTAATAGACTATCTATTTTTTTTTTATATATTATGTACTCTTTAGCTGTCTATGGTCGCGTGTTATATATCGCTCATCACTTCGTTACGTACTAGATGACTAGCTCTTACGTCTCGCTGGAGCTCTACGTGCATCGTCACTCATCACCTTCGACTGAGTCACGTATTCCAGTATGCTCATCGAGTGGTACCACGCGGCTACCCAACCTGCGAGCACGTATAGGGTTACTTCGCCTATATATACTATATGACTCCGAGGCCGATATCAGGTCTCATATACTATACTAACTTAGAGTAGCTCATTTATCGGCTAACTTAATATCATAACCATTACACTTAGCGCGAAGCCAAATGGACGCTGGATTCCTATGCGCTAGTAGTCTAACTGCCTCTCGTGACCTATATATATATCCTAATTCATATACAGAGAGAGAGAAGATACCTGAGGGAGACAGCACGAGATGAGAGAGCGCAGTGGACGAGATCGAGTGAGAGAGAGAGACGAGAGAGAAAGAGGCAGAAGAGGACGTCGAGACGAAGGAATTTGCTTACGCTGATGAGTATGAGGAGAGAGGAGAGAGCACGTGAGTCAGTGAGTGTTTAAAAAGTGTAACTGCCAGTCGCCCACTGATATATCTATATTGAGTATAGTATTATATATACTCCATAAATTACCTCGCCACAGTATCGTCGTGCTATAGTATATATATATATTATAATTATAGCTATAATTATAATATACATAATATATAATTTAAAATTTTAAATTTTAATACAAATATTAAGTCCATAGTTATATCATATATATATAATATATATATATATATATATATTGATATATATAGTATATATATATATATATATATATATCATATTGTATTAGCTCTTCACGTATATAGTATATATATTAAATATAATTATATAATATTATATACTAGCTTAAATATAGTATATATATTAATATATATATATATATATATATATATATATATATATATATAAGTACTAGCTTATTTATATTATACAATATAACTATACC
>JABUQX010057342.1:0-35000 GCA_015478945.1 Trachelipus rathkii
TTTGTTAAGGTAATAGTGTTAATTCCATGTATATATCTCTATGGAAACATAAATAGATTTTATAGTTGTTGAGTTCATTCAAGTACTGTAGTTACTACTTTCATTGTATATTATTATATAGATATTCATTTTTAATTTGAATAACTTATTAATATCTTCGTTTATTTAATACATTTCAATTATATAAAATCAGTAATTCACATTATACTCATATAAGTCATTCCAAATATTACTACTATACTCATTATTGTCTATATTTAATTTTTTCATAATCATTATAGAAATCATAATGTTTGATTGCGTTATCCGTATCATTAAGCTAATTTAATTTGTCTACCTTATTGTTTTTCGAATTCTTTTTAAGGATGTCAGTACTAAAATATTAGCATATATCTTCCCTGTATTGATCTTGAGTTTTATTTTTCTTTTACTGCTTATAAACGTTTTAGGAATTATGTATTTTTATGTCGTAAGGGTTATTGACACAATATATACGCAATATTAGATGGGGGGTCAAACGACGCATCGATCGGAGTACGAGTTTGCCCCATGTGGTAGTATCATTTTTTAATGCACAAGCTTCAGAAGGTCGGGATATGCTCCATTACTTCACGTAGGGGAGGATTAACAAATGTGATAGATTTTATGAACTATGAGTCTCATTTAGAACTATTTTTACAAATATTTCCAGTCTAAAGGAACTCCTCCAGATCGCCTTCCTCAGAGAGGGGGCATGTGCGTACTCCAGAACGGAGACGAGCGTGCCTTCGGTTAAATCCTGGTCATTACAGGCCACAGAGAAGGGTGGGTAAGTAATTGTGGAGTGTCACTACTAATTTTAACAACATACTGTGACTTACCCTTGATCAGGAAAGGCGAGAGACCCTGTTGCCGATCCTGAACTTTCGTACTTATGGTGGATTATAAGACAGAACTTGGGTATTAACTTTCGGTTTGTAGAACAACTTTAAGTAAAATGCTTTGTGCAGTAGTACTTGTATACTTAGGTCTTGATTTTAGTAAATTATGAGGATATATCAACTGGCCTATTAATCTGTATTGATGCTTATTTCTATTGGTATACATAATATAGGGGATATCGTCTGGATGATGGCTGTATTATTTATATTTATAGTGGTCTAAGAGTACCCGTATCAAGGATCAAGTGTAAAGGTCTGATACTTATGACTGGCTGTTATCTCAGATAGTACTAGTAGTTAGTATTATTTTGGGAATCTTTGTTGCTATTGATATGAATATAATAGTATATATGTGGTTACCATATCTACTTGTGTTAACCTATTTCATTCAGTGACAATGAAAAGTATTATATTATATATATATAATTTTATATCTAGTATTCTATTTCAACTTTACATTAACGTGTTGTTTTTCGATTGTGTAGTTAGTGTTGTAACGACTACTATATATATAATATTATATTATACTATTATTATTTAATACTAGTTATTGTAAACTATTATTAATTAAAGTATATCTATTGAAGTCTATATATTGAGATAATACTTTATATTTATTAATTGATAATCAAATTATATACATAGTCAATATATAATATTATTTATAATTTCCATTGAAAATAAGAAATAATATATAGTAAAAACAATATATATATAATATATATTTATATAGTATATGTTTATAATTATATATATATTATTATATTAATATATGTATATATATATTATATATATAATTATATATATATATTTATTTATATAATATATATTATTATATTATATATATACTAATATATAATTATAATATTAAATTATAATATATTATTTATATTATTATATATATATATTATTTATTGATAAAATACATTTATATCATATGATTAATTAATTCTCGTTCAGAGAAGTGGTATCACCATTTAATAAGGTGTAGAGAAATTATACTCTGACTGTATATGAAGAAAAGTAACTACATAATTTAGAAAATCAGAATGCATATATTAAAACCTAAAAATATCAGCTGAAAATCGAGACTATTGAAACTATTTAAAACATTTACAAATATATACTTCAACGTTTGATTCATTAATAATAAAATAAATAATAATTAGTTAGCCATATATGGACCTCTTAGAATGTTCTATCGTCAACCTATAATATCAATTATAGAATAATACATTAAGAAGAGGCCATGGTCTATTTAGGCTTTCAGTTCAACGCATATAATAAATATTAAATATATTAAGAGTGCATTATACTTGCGGATATCGGACAACTTTCTAATTAGGATGGTGATCCTTTCAGTAGACTACTCAGTTATATAATAATAAGAAGATATATGAATATTATACACTTTTAGAGAAATAACATATGGTGCTATTTAGTAACTGTTCCAGTCCAATACCATATTATAACATATAATCTAAGAAATCCGCATCGACCTTAGAATGTCCTTGTCAACTGCATTAATAAATAAGTAATTAATAATACTTAAGAAGCCGCAGTGGTCTGGGTTCATATTTTAGACTGTCCAGTATATAATTAAATTCCGCATTAAAAATTAATAATTAGGAGCCTCATTGGCCTCTAGAATGTCCCAGTCTTCAGTACGCTATATATTATAGATAAATTATAAATAAGATAATAATTAAGAAGCGCATGGGCCTATCTAGACTGTCCAGTCAAACAATAAACAATAATAAATATTATAATTAATAATAATTCTTAAGAACGTTATATACCGCAATTGATCACTGATTTTAGAATGATCCCAGTCAACTCAATATATTAGAATATATACTTTAAGATAGTCTGCACTCGGTTTGGATTCTAGGATACTGTCATACGTCAAATTTACTCAGACATTTATAGAAATATTATAGTGCTAGACACTATATTAGGTGCTCGGGGAATGGTCCCATCAATCATATAATTAAATATTATGCATGGAGAATAATACTCTAACGTTCAAGGGCGCTCGGTCTAATGCTTCCTGATAATTTCGCTCCGGACAACTTCAGGCCTATTCTTTCCTCGTAACGGAGCTCAAAACATGGGTGTCCGCTCTCTCGATAATGCGCATATTTTTAGGCCTTCGCGCATCTCCATCATTTCAATGTTCTTTTCAATAGGGGCGCTAAATGTAGACAATATTAAAAAACTGGCCTAACATATCTATTCTCTGGGCGATTTATGGCAAAAAGACAAATATAATATATATTGTATAAGTATGTTATTATGTAGAATAATATATATATTATATTATATACTAATATATAATATATAATTTATATATATAATTTAATATATACCTTCGGTATACTAATACTGTCCATGCTTTATAATAATAGCTTCGGTGGCTCCGGCTATCTTGGGCTCCGGCTCACTACAAAACCTTTGGCTGCTCTGCTGACTACCGCTCTACTAGGGCTTGATATATATATAATATATAATATGATAATATATATATATTAGTCACTATGCTAATATATATATATATATATATATTATATACATATAGTATTCAATATTATATATATATATAATATTAATATTATATATATATATTATATATATAATATCTAATATTATATGATATAATATTTTAGATGTTATTATCTCATCTTATATATTTATATAATTTATAATATATATATATTAAGTATATATATATATTATATAATATATTTATAGGTTATTTATAGCAGCTTGGGCGCGCTATATATTTAATTTGGAGTAGGTCTCTAGTAGCCTTTATGCGTCTATGTGCCAGCTGACTATAGTGCGCTTAGCGCCTATAAGCTATATTATTTGGTCACATATCAATTGCAGACCTAGATAGCTATGCGTACTACTATTGCTGCTCATTTTGCTAGCTATTCAGACTTTAATCCGCCAGGTTCATGTGGATGTTCGCTAATTTATTTTGCAAAGTAATCTTTAAGTGCGATAATAATTAAAGCATATAACTCGAATTTATAAGGAAGAAAACACATTTATTAATATTTGTATTAAAACACCAGCTAATGAGATATCAACCACGTCTCGTTATCTCCATACTCCCATGAGATCTTTGGTGGTCATTCTGTTTTGCCCCAGGTAGGTTCTAGCGTAGCGACTTGGGAAGTTGAAAAGTTTAACAAATTTTTACACAGAGCCATGAATATCGACCTCATTATATTTCAATGATGTCTAATAAGACACTACTCGAATTAGTTAATTAATATATTATTATATAGTTATAGAATATTATTATTATAGATATTTATATAATATATATATTGATATATATCTATATATATATAGTATATATCTATTGTTATCTATATGCAATACAATATATTAATAGTATATATTTATATTATATTATAGTATATTTATATAATTGAACGTAGATATATATATGACACTATTCTGCTGAACCTCGTATTAATATATTAACTTCACGGTATGTGGAAACTGTTAACCCAAAACTCATAAATATATACATATATATAAGAAATGTAAATCAAATATATATATATATATATTACTATATCTACTTAATAATACCTATTAGTTTTATTATAATTGATTATAATACTACAAATTATGCTATACTATCTGTATATAGTATAGTGATAAATAGTATATAAATAATATATTATTACTTCTTATTATTATAAGTTATATTAGTGGACATAATATTAGTGTATAGAATAATATAATTTCTAAGGGTTTCGGTAATATTGTAAAATAATAAAATTAATAATATTTTATATTATGTTAATAATTCTTAGTTAATATTAGAGGATGATATAGTACTTTAATTATAAGAGTATAGAACCTTATTTATTTGTATAATATGACTATTTAATATAATATATTATATCTAATATATATATATATATATACTTATACTTGGTGTTATAGGTGTTGTCTTGTGTTGGTGTGCAATGGGTTGTGTGCGTTAGAACTGAAATATTCCATCTGGATTTAGAAGC
This sequence comes from Trachelipus rathkii, assembly GCA_015478945.1. NCBI lineage: Eukaryota > Metazoa > Arthropoda > Malacostraca > Isopoda > Trachelipodidae > Trachelipus > Trachelipus rathkii. The sequence continues at coordinate 4,961 of JABUQX010057342.1, forward strand.
TAACGAAGAATACGATAAAAATAAAGATAATAACATAAAATGAAAATAATTATAAATGAGATGTAACTTAATAATAATAATAAGAATAATAATAAAAATAACTAATAACTCATGCAGCCGGTTAGGGCACGAGTCGGAAGGTTTCGTTATTGGTTCTCGACACCTGTTCGATTGGCCAATCTCGCTTTAAGGCTATCTTCGCTCGGAATTGGAAGCCGCAAAAACGGCGTACCCGCCTTTTCACCCTTGCTTCTCGGGGAGATACGCCTACGTAAATCAACCTAGCGGATTGAAAACTCACCTGGTTAAGTGTTAGGGACTATTTCCCCCTCAGTCTTGGGTTGTAGGTTTCATTATACCAACGGTGGAAGAACACAAAATACAGAGTTCAAATTAGCGATATCTCAAACCGTCTTCGAGAAATCGGGTTATGGCTCGATGCCTGTTATCCCATAATATTTAGTGGAGTTGTTAGCGGGGGTAGGTTTTCTCCCCCCCTCATCAATATATATATATACGGGTGTAACTACGTTATATGTGTTGTATGAGGGTTATGATATATAATATCATATCACTATTTGAGTTATGATATATATATATAATATATATATATATTATATATCTATATATGAGTAATTTTTTGTATCACATAACTTATCGTTCTTTTTTCAACATCTTCATATATTATATGTTTATGATTATCTACCTATTACCACACACCCTTGTACTTATATTATTGTATTATATATAATTATATTTTATTTTTTCTTCTACCTTTTCAATGATAGTCAATTACCCCACTGGGCTATATATATACTATATAATATAGTATACATATTATATCTCCCCTCTGTAGTATATTATATATATATAGTTAACTAGATAGTAATCGGTATATATGATATCTATTATACTATATATATTACTATGTATAAGTTTAAGTGTTTATACCCTACCTATTTTTTCGGAGTGTAGTTGTCTTATATAGTAGTAATTCGTTAATTCTATGAGATTATGATATTTTTTTTTTTTTTATTTTTAAACCAAATTTTTTCAACATCTACAATCAATCTCCTTACCTGGAACCCTGACTTTTCTTCTCTCTTTTCAATCTATGCTTATGTATAATGAATTTTTTAAAGCGGCAAGATATTTAGGATTGATACACACACGAGGTATCATAATCTCCTATATTTTAACTAATATATTGGGTTTATAATCAATTTTATATAATATATCACATAATATATACTTATATATACAATTTCCATATCTCAATATAACTACATCAGTATATATCTAGAGGAAGGTAATTGTTGGAATCCTGGTAAAAATTATATATTTATTGTCAGTAATAGTAAAAAAATAAAAAAAAGAATAATAGACTTATACACTGGTTTTTAAAATGATACAATTTTGCCAAGCTTCCATTTATGAAACTTTTATAGGGTAAAAAAAAAATTTTGCACTTTGTTTATTCGTGTCCATAGGACCTCGGCTATGCGAAAGAGAGAGTTCACTAAACTGATTTTGCTGAAAAGATGCGAAGTTATTCTAATAATAGTTTGTTCATGTCGAAACATAAATGAGTTTTGAAGGCCTAACGATTTAATAGTGAAATCATAGGCGTAAATAGGCGCATAGTTGCGCAACTTCGGTTGGCGCAACGCCAGCTCTGATTTATATATATATATACATATATAGAAATATTATAATAACTAAAATATGAATTAGAATAGACATATTTATTATTTATTTATTATAGTATAAATGATAATGACAGGGGACATTAAGGTTATGTATATTATTATATAATACTATTATATATATTAGGTTTTAATAATTTTGGTATTAATAATAGTGATATTATACTATATATAGTCGATCGTGTGATATCCGTGATCTAGGAGGTGACGCATCGACTGGGTTGACTATAAAGGTTAATTGTGTAGATCGTGGAATACCTTGAGCGGGGAAGAGGCGGGTAGTGGAATCGTTTACCTCTGGTACATTATACCGGGTAGGTGTGTGCATACGCATGGAAGAGTGTAAGAATGGAGTGTGGTATAGCTTGACGTAGTTACCTGAGGGTACGATGGTACCGTTTTTTTACTGTTTCCGCATATTTACCGTGGACTGAAGTATTAACGCGTTACAGGTGTGTGCAGTATCTCCGTGAGTTTAGACGTTCTTACTATAGGTTGTGGAGTACGAAGAAGGGTTATGAGCTACCTCCATACGGTATATATAGGATCTCGTGGTGTTATTAGGGTCAAGCTATATACACTATCCTCACGTAATATACCTTATATATATATATTAATACTTATATTATTTATATAGTATATATACAAATTACAATAGTATATGTAACGGGTGGGTTATCGGCTAATAAATAGGTAGACCCTCGACCGGCAGTGGGGTATAGATAAGTTACCTTAAACTCAGTTATATATAATATATATAGTATATATATGATAAGTATAATATACTAAGATGTTTTTTCCCCGAGTATAATATCTCACTTTAAGGTTTCTTTCATTTTGTGTAGGCTATATATATATTACGTGCGGATTTAATCTGAGGATAATATACGATCTGGACATCTTAGGGTTCGTTAGGACAACACGAGTAGTCAAGTGTTTCAGGCTGTATGGAGTTTATATATATATTTTAACTTGCGGGTTTATTGTAATTATTATAAAGTTATATTAAAAATAAATAAAAGAAAAATTTAACTTTAGAAAGTGTATCTTATTTATTTTTATATTAATATATAGTATAATACAATAGTTAACCCTAGCATCTATTAGTTTTTCAAAGTTTTTAACTCCTTAGTGGCTTCTCGTTATATTCAGGGTTCTCAATAACTCTTAAAATGGAATAACTAGGGGAATATACAATACTCAAAGGGGAAATGGTTGGTTTGTTCTTTGGGTTTTATCTTTTTTTATGACAAAATAGTTTGTTCTGATCATAGAAAAAATTTTACTATTCAGATTAACTTCATATATGTGTTAATATACCTTTTTTATTGATTTTATTTTGTTTCTAATTATTACATTCAAAATTATATAAAAAAAAAATAAACAAAAATACAGAAAATAAAAAATAATAATAATATGTATTTTAAGATTTATTTAATCATTTGTTTTTGTTCTTTTTGTCTTTTTTGTTTTTTTTTTATATTCTTATTATATATTATATCTATATAATATATTATATCTTTAATATTCTTGATATTTCTATTTTTCGTTTTTCTCTTTTGTTCTCCTTTATATATAACATAATAAATAAGGTTCTCTATAAATTATACTACTCTCTATTATATAATATAATTAACTATACTAGATATTAAATTCAATATATACTATATAATCATATTTTCCTATCTAAATTTTATTCACTCTAGATTAGATTTATATACCCATTAAATAGTTATTCGTTTTCATCTGTAGCTATTGTAAGATATTTTGATATTTATATTAATATATCACTTATATATATTATATATATAATATATATATATTACTACATCTTTTTATATTTCGCACCAATTTGGGGTGGTGTGCTGACATGCACTGTATTGGTGCAATATCCAATGGGTTTTACCAGTATCTGAACCTACTCCATTACTTACTTCTTTTCAAGTCACTATTTATATGTAAATCATCTTCTCGAATGTTCAGCATAAATTATTTATTATTATTTCTCCTTAGTATTATAATTTCAAGCAGAAATTGTAGTTGAACTAGTGCTCCTAATTATAAACGTTATCAAATAAAATAATACTAACTTAATTTTCTACGTTTCTCTGACGGATCATAGAGGAACTATTCAATAGGTATTTATTCGATGGATTCAATATACTGCAAATATTTGGACGCGATTTTGTTGAATCGTTTTTCCGGAAAGATATGAGTGAGCGATGCACTATGGTAAATACTCACCGTAGTAAATGTATTCCTTTTCCTACCTACCACGGTAGTCATATATGTTGTGTGTTATCGGGGCTATATGAGATTGAAATATTTATTGTGAGTTATATACATATAACTGGATTTCATATATAAATATTTATTAACTATATAATTATATCTATTAATATATATTATATATTATATATTATATATAATATATATTATTATATATATATATATATATATATATATAAGTTAATATAATATATTTATATATACTTATATATTTAATATATAATATGTATATAATAATATAATATATTATTAATATAATATATATATATATATATATTATATATTAATATATATATATTATATATATTATATTATATATATATATATATATTATTATATATATATATTATATATATTAATATATATATATATAATATATATAATATATATATGGTTAAGCTCCGAAGCATACATGTCATCTAATAATAAATTAATAATAATTAATGATATGTATTATTATAATAACTATTAATCTATAGCTCGGTAAGTGACGAAACACAGAGAATAGAAAAATGATTAGAATATTATAGTTTAAAATAATTATATGTATGAAGCAGGGGAAGATTTTACTGGAAGAAGATAAATCATTGAAACTATACCTATAAATATTTTTATTTCCTCATAGAATGTTTTTCATCTATTTTAGGATAAGTCTAGTTACTAAAGTCGGCGATAGTGTATTATAATGGTCGACAGGTAATATGGTTCGAATTTTATTTTGATGAAATCTTGACTATTCATTATTATCTCATAAATATATTCTATGATATGTAGTTCGTATTACTTATCTAATTCATTTATTATTAAGATAAGGTCCTATAATCATACAATAAATGAGTCGTACAGGTATATGATAATGTTGAAAGGATAAAAGAGGTCATCTTTTCCAAAATATTTTTGTGAGCATTTTTCACCAAAATATGTTATCATGCGTAAAGGATATACGAGCAGTATATGTTGTTATAAAAAATTGCATATAATGTCTTTTTCTTCTGTTTTCTTTTTAATCCTAATCGTTATATAATTGCAATGTATATTCATTTGAACTAAAGTCTTATGTTAAATATACCTTTAGATAATATTATGCTATATATATACTTAGATTTCATTATATTCCTAATCTTATTTTTTTTTATTGATTTTCATTTCCTCTTTTATTATTATATATTATAATATATTATTATTAATTTTCATTTTATTGCTATATCCTCTTTAAATTCATTTATATTTGAAAATTTTTTGTAATGACAATTTATTTAATTATTAGTTTTCGTGGTGGTCGTACTGGCCTTGGGAGTTGTGAGGAGTCCGGATATTGTTTTTAATCGATCTCTAGTAGTACGGAGTCGGGAGTCAATTATAATTTTTATTCTCGACTCCATCCCTGATATGTAATATATATATAACATCTTTAATTTATGTAATTAGTTTCATCATCTATATTAATATATATATTATAATATAAATTATATTTCTTATATAATATATTATAATAATAATATTATAATATAATATATATATTCTTTGTTAATTCGTTAAGATATTATTTCAAAATATAAGCCTGAAAATAATAGCAGTATTCCTTTCAAGAAGGAGTCTGGGAATCACTTTAGTTTTGATCATTCACACGATACAAGATAATATTCTAGACAAAGTAAAGATAAATCTAATACGATATATATACAGAATTTTATTCTGTGTAGAAGTCTAACAAAACTTTATCAATAATCTTGAACTAGCACGTGTCCTTAAAAATCGAGACTATACATACTAGTCTTATATTGGATCGAACATATAACGTATATATAAGTAGCCGTAGCCAAGGTCTAACAACTATGAATAGGAATTCTTAGCATTGCCGTACTTAGAGCATATATATATATTATAATATAATTATTATATTATTATATTATTTATTTTTGGGAAGTATGATAAAGGGTGAAAACTATAAGTGCTATACATGAGAACTAGGCTCATATCTAGAGTGAGTTGAAAAAAATCATAGCATACTATAGAGTAGGTCTTACATCAGGTTAAGTAGGTACTATCAATGACGTGATCCAATAAGGATGAGTGAAAATGATATCAGTCAGTCAATAAATAAATAATAAAATCAAAATCATACAAAATGCATCCTGAATTATAAGAATAAATATCTAATTACTCAATGGTACGCTGATATATTCAGATGTATACGTTAAAAAATACATCGATGTATAGATAGCGAGCCTGGTTAATAGTAGTCCTGCTCTGTTTTGTAGGCAATTCTTAGTTTCATAGATATTTTGTGTAGGCGATTGGTGGTAGTAACAAAATTTTGTCGATCATTTTACGTTTTGGGAGAAATATTTGGTGGCGAATTGAGGTATTGGACATGTAAAGTTATTGTTTAATGTCACTGATTTTGACAGATTTAAGCGTAGTAGATTGCAGACCAGAATGTTATAGGGAAACATCTGATTTCCGTTCGAGCAGATAGTACCCAAGTGAGTCCGAGCAGCGTAAGAGGGCTTAGGGAGTCGCAGAGGAAAAGTATAATGGTCGAAGCACGATTAGAGGCGAAATTAGTGAGACGGATTCACTGTATGAGGACCATCGGCCGGCCGTGTGGGGCGTGTACGATGTACAGTAAGAGTTAGAGTTAACGGGTTGATGGGTGAGAGTGTGGTGAGGCACAAGTGTTTAAGATGTATAGAGTGTTGTGTTGAACTTCGATTAAGCAGCAGAACTCTAGGGTGATTACTAGAATTCTCATCTTTCGGTTTTCATAGGAAGCGACATGCACAGTATTTCCCCTGTGAGCATTGCAACATGTATGGAGTATATGCTCGCGATTCTTCTCAAATCTTTAGAATAATGTTGTTAGAACGATTGTTACCGCTTATCGACATATCAGTTTCTCGGACTTGTGTCTACGATTTAGAACCAATGTGAAAATTTAATCTTTATATAAAGTAGCAGACGGGGATTCTGTGCTTACGTTCAGTGGCAGAACATCATCTTATAAATTCTCTCTTATGTGAATGTAACTCCTATAGTGGTCACTGAACGCAAGCCGACTCATAAATTCTATATCACTAGAAGATGAGAGGTTGGCTAGGGCCTCCGTTGCGGATCTGCGTCCCGGGAACGGTTGCTGAGTCTATAACCTATGGCTTACACTACATTACCCTGTGAGAATCTACGTGAGTTGAGGTAGGTACTATTTTTGGCACTTCTCTGATATCTAGGCGATTTACATTTTAGTCTAGAGTATTATAGTCACTAACATAGAGTAGGGGTCCTAGCTATAAATATATTTGTTACCTTACTGAGAGATGTAGAGCTATAGTATACCATATGAAATATGATTGTATCCATATAGTGATACTCATATGTTGTTACTAGAATATAAGTATATAGGGTTATTCATCATACTTGTAGTACTTAGCTTAGAGTAATGTATATCTATATAATACTTACGCGATAGTATATTACTATGAATTAAAATTACTATGAAAAGAGGAATGGTTACAGGATTGATAATATTATAATATAGAATAAAATGTATATCTGAACTAGTAATATATATGGTAGGCTTAATGTACGTGTGTGGCAGCACACAAAAAGACTCGAGATCCATTCGAATTTTTAGTCGCAACGCGCAAATATAGGACAATTTTAAAAACAAATCATTAATGCAATAAACTATATGAGAATTTGAGCACACCTTGTTCGAACAGTGTACGACTTATGCCATTAATGTTCAACTCTTAGTAAAGACCACTTGCGATACGTAGTTGGTAGTGAGTAGTGTGAAGTCTAAAAATTTCAGAAATGGAATGCTGAGTTTCCAAATGGACAGGATGTGATTGTCTGAGATGCTATGTTACTTACAAGATTATTAACTCTATAATCTAATGTAGTACATAAAATCAGCTAAGAGATATGGTATATATTAATAGTATTAAGATAGAAAGTTCCAGAAGGCCTCATGATTGAGACACTATCTCATCGAATTGTGGTATTTCAGTAACTTCACTGTGGATAAGTATAACTCATTACTATAGGGGCTGCAGAAATGTAGACAGACGATGCATCTATTAATCGGGTAGGCAGTATAACCTGAGATGGCTAGAGTTATTTAAAGAGTATAGCGTTACGGTAAGCTACAAGCAATAGTTAGGGAGCGTAGCGGTGAATATGCAAAGGTGTGTAGCTCCTATACGTCGTAAAGTATTATATATAAGAATATAGACAGTAACCTTTTGCATAGGGATGTTAAGTATATATAGATAATTATAGGATAATGTTAATTGGACCTTTCGGTTTGCAGCTAGATACCTGCTCGACTCAGTAATGTTAGGGCATTAACTGAGATGGTTACTGGTCATCATGGGTGGAAGTCAAGTTAGAAGTGTTAACGAGCACTAGAATCGTTTGATTAGGCACAGGTGATATTGGAGGAGAGTCTAGGGGGCTATTGCGCTTATCTGATCGAAAGATTAAGAGTTAAGCTATTTCAGCTTTCAGTAGTGGAATGGTTCTCATTAGAAGTTAGATCGATATAGCTGGTGTCATCAGTCAACTTGTCAAGCTGCGCTAGTTCTTACGCGCACAGGGTGGAATCATTAAAGGATACGGGCGTGACGTCTTCGAGTTCGGAGCCTACGCTGAGTAATCAAGGTTTGGGCCTAGTTTTACAGCAAGTGGATCACTGAAGGGAATAGGGTTAATTGGGTGCATTTTACAGGGGAAGATCGGAGGTTAAGTTGAATGAGGGGCTACTGTCTCTTGGCATCAGTTAGGACGGGTGTTCTTTGATGGAGGTGTGTTTGTGTAGGCGCTGTACTATCTCTGGCTAGCAGCGCTAGTCTAGTCAAGTTTGATAGTGTATTATAGGCGGCCGGATGATAATGGCTAATAGTAGGACTCTGCGATCAATCAGCTGGACTCATACACTACAATGATTATTTTGAGTATAAGGTAGTAGATGTACGTTAAATATAGGTAATAGCCGCTCATATGGACGATGAAAGTATTCATAGGTGCTTTAATATAGTGGTAAGCGTATTATTGTGATGTAGTACATCTTTATGAGTTCCTAGTATATTGACCTGTGAAGATAAAGGAAAGGCGACGGTATAAAGGTTAGGTTCCGCTGGATATACTGAAGGTGGCAAGTATTCTTTTGATTCCTATTATTTACTTAAAATAGCACTGCTGAGTATATATTGGTATGAGAGAAAAATAGAAGCTAGTGGGTACAGTACCATTGATTGAAATATTTCAATATAGCTAGTTTGATAAGTGCATGTCTAGAGTTAAAAACGAAGATGCGATTGGCATGCGTGAGTGTTGTTTTTCCTTAGCTTATGAGTTATCGGGTGAAAGGGCTGCGAATCCGGCCAAGGTCCGTACTCTTATTTGCTTAAGATTAGTCACTTAAGTGACTCGGGAAGTTCTAGACTGTGGGTATGACTCGACAGTTAGGAGCAATAGATCATTTGTAAAGTCAGATATGGAGAGAAGAGTTATATGATGCACTAAATGCGAGAAGCATTAGATAGCACTACAGTTCTCTAGCGGATGCTTATCATCCACTGAAGTTAGAGCGAAGCAGTCGCACAGTATAACGAAGAGCGAGTCGTTAATAACTCGAGACGAGACTCTATGGTTGGTACCGAGGACACTTCGATGATCAGTGGAAGACAGAGAGATGGATATGTTTGCTACGTGATGAACTCGGATTAGCGTTCTAAGTGTCAACGGAAGCATTACACGAACAGTGCCAGCAGAGTCACATTACAGCATTAATTTGTTATAAGCTTTATTTCAATAGTATAAAATAGACATCACTAGAACCATACCACCAGTATGTAAAGGTGCTTCACTCCGGAATGTCTATGGGTCTAGTATTTACATATAGGGGTCGTACCTAGTAGAACGAGTTATATATGCAAGAAATAAAATTGGGTTTATGGAAGTAATATAGGCTGATAACTGGTCTTCTAGTATGAGGATAGTGATAAACGCGAGCACATGGAAACAGTATTTTTCGAGTTACTACATTAATTTACAGGAGTGACTGGTCAACGAAGTTTGTCTTTGATTGTCCGCCAACGCTAATATCTCATATTTTTTAATACAATCTTGTTATAAATATAATTGTGAAATTATTAATAATACGTTTGTATGTATGAGCTGTGCGAATGAGTCTGGAGAGTATATCAGATATTAGATATATATAGAACTTCTATAACTAAAGTACCTGGAAAGTTGACTGTGTTGCAAATATTCGTGATTTCGACTATGAGAAGTAAAAACTGTGTCCTATCACTGTTAGTAATGATTATGATGCTATCTATAGTGTAGCTATGTGTACTATTATAATTAGTATTATAGTATATTATTATTAATTTTCTTTTAATATGTATTTTTGGTTTCATTATTTATCTAATTTATGTTATGTCTACATTTATCTGGTGACCATAGCATATATATTATGCAATTTGTAAGTATACAATAGTGGTAGGTTATAAATATAGGTCTCTAGGATAATAGAATACTTTATATGTTTTAGTCTAGTATGACCAAGGCGTCAGAGAAGTAGGGATAAGATTTACATATCATAAAGCTGATATTCATTTAAGAAATTATGTTCTATAGAATTAAACTAATGATAGTACTCTGAGGATGATTTTTTATAATGTAATCACCCTCGTATAATATACATATCATAATGGCTTATCATCTACTACTTTGAGAGCAGTACTATCATATTCTCTATTCTTCCTACTAACCCTTTACCTATAATCTACTACACCGCCCAATAATCTTTGCTCTATACATAGTGTGGAAAATTTTATATATTTCTATCCTTATGTAATATAGTAATAGATATATATAAATATATTTATTATATATATATTATATATATATATAATATTATATATATATATATTTATATATTATATAATATTTATTAATTATTATATAATATATATATATTATAGTATTAATATATATTATATTTATAATATATATATAGTATATATATATTACTATATATCATATATATTTTATAGTATATAATAATAGTATAATATATTATTATTTAGTATATATATACATTAATTATATAATGTGATACGATTGGTAGGTATATCAAGGGGTGAAGTGGACCACTGATGGGTAAGCTCGTTATTTGGATGCTCAAGACTGTTGCTCACTATGATCATTTTTTTGATTATATTTGAATGTCTATTTTTTTTTTCATTAAAAAATCAATTGATTTTTATTTCATATATTCAAATTATTACACTATAAAATCAATTATTATTATAGTAATTATGTAGTATATTAGATATCTAATATTCATAATATTTATATTAAATAGAATATATTATTATAATTATTGTAATATATATATATATGTAATAATTCTAATAATAATTATAGTTATACAATAGTAATAGCAATTGTAATATTATAATAAGCTCAAAGATATTACGTATATCACCTATTTAGGAGGGTTAGGATAGGATAGTGAATATTTAAACGTTCAAGTCTGTGGGTGTTGAGATGATATAATGAGTGCGTTGTCAGTCTCATGTTGTATGCATAATTTACGATTTTAATGTTCAATTAGATTTGATAAGTCAAGATTTCAGAGAAAAAATTTTATTGTTGTCGATCAATTTATCTGTGCTGTCGTAAATATTTGTGATAATTCGATTTATATAAATCTAGCTCTCTTATATATATTAATTAAAGAGAGTAGTAGACTCATAGTAATAATGTAATGTATGAATCCTGTTTGAATGATCGTTATTGGCTAAGTCTACCTTATAATAATATGACAAACGTTGTTGATAATTCTAAAAAACGTGAGATGGTGGTTAACTAATTCAGGGTACAACAAATCACAAAAAATTTATATTGTGTAATAGTTTATTAAATTTTGAGATACTACTTATGCTATTGAAATAACTCTCCTTTTTTTCACGATTATTTGTTCATAAGAGTTCAATTGAGTTTAAACAAGTTTAGCCGCACTCACACTTCCACTTTCTCCAAAAACTTAAATTATTTATTATTATTTATTTATTATTATTATTATTATTATTCATTACTTATTATTATTATTATCTTACTATTATTATTTTATGATTATTATCTAATTATTCATTATTATTATTATTTAGTATATCATTATTATTATTATTATCATATCATTATTTTTTTAATTGTTTTTTAATTAATTTTTATTATTATTATTATTGGTTTTATTTATTATTATTATTGTTATTATATTCATTTTGTTATTATTAATTATATACTCTATGTGTGTTTGTTTATACCGTTTCTATTTACTCTATTTTTATTATTATTATTTATTTATTATTTATTATTATTATATTATTATTTTATTTTATCTCCTTATATATTAATTCATTTATATATATCATTATGAGTTTTACTTTTAATTAGTACTGATTACTCTAGATATATTAATGCTATATTGTAATTAAGAATAATCTCATTATCATTGAACATAAAATAAATATCCATATGTTAGTTTACCCAATGGGTCGCTGCCAGTATCAATCTCATCTCGGCCTCCATACTATGAATCATACGTTTTATCTCCATATGGGCGGGGTTGAAGGCAGAGAAAATCTTCGACAAAAGATTTTAGTCGCATTGTGATGGTAGTATGGCTTAAGTTATTATATAGTAGGTTTAGGACATAATAATATACTTTGCATGATTTAATAATAAAGTTCTAAATATATACTTAAATCTGTTATACCTTATAGAAATAAATAATTATATCCATACCACATATATATTTCGTTTATATCTATAATTAATAATACTAATATTATTCAAAAGTGTATATGTGCATTGTAAGGGCTTTAATATATATACATATATAATTTATAATTATTATATTATTATATAAATATATAAATAAAACTCTTAGAATTATAAATTAATCTTAATAAAATTGTATACTCATAGACCGTAATAATATATGCTAGTGTAAGTATACTATATTGAATATGCGCACACTAATATTTCTTATATTTATGGCCTGAGTTCTCTACACTATCTAAAATATACAGGAATGAGTACAGTCAACATATATATTATATCTAGATACAAGTACTGGGCTACCTAACTATATTATATAATATAATTAATATATATATATTATATATATAAATATATATAATATTATATATATATAATTTATAATATAATATTTATATTATATTATCTATATATTATATTATATTATTATATATATAATATACTATAATATATTATATATATATATATATATAATTATATATATATTTATAGTATATTATATATATATATATTTATAATAATAATAGTATATTATAATAATACATTATATATATATATATATATATATAATATTATTATAAATTATATATATATAATATAGTAATATATATATAAATTAAAATAATTTAAATTTAATAAATAAAATATTGATGAGAGACAACAGCTGAGATGGTTTGATAGGTAACTCATGAAATTTTATATAATTGGATATAATAGATAGATTAAATAGCGGTACCATAATTTTATGAGTGAGCGTATCTTAGCGGTAGAAAGCCGTGGGTCACGGGTAGCACAATCACATTGATAAGTGTAAATAGATAGAAAATTGTGATAGTTGATGTAGTCAGGTCGGTCTGTGCGTAATGATAGTGCGATGATAGTGTTGACGCGAGAATATTGTGTGGGCGATAAGTTGAAGATGACATGGTAATAATATATACAAGAAAAACGGGTCCGTGTCGTGTAGTGCGGATATCTGCTGCTAACACGACATGCGCAGTGCGGATATACAAGTCATGATTACAATAACATAAGGAAGGCGTGCTTAGGTTTAGAAATGGATAGAGTATCACTAAATGCTACCTCTTTATCCAGAAATCCGCCTGTTTCATACTGTCGGCAGAAAGTATAAATTTCTAAGAGAAAGGGCTGACTGACTCTATAAATTATCGATCTTAAAAACATAATATTTTCGGGGCTAAATGAAGAGTTCAGAGGACATATTGGTGGAAAACGTGCTGGATAAGGCTGTGATCTACCTAATTAACTCGCCTCAACAGTAGGGAATTATTGTATAACTTTTTATACTTTTTCATTTCTTAATATTTTACTTTGTTTGAATATAAATGATAGTGGCAAATATGTTTATAGATTTATTGTTTCCTCCTACACTTATTTTCCCACTTTCTTAATTAGTAATCTCGCTCAAAAATAATAGAACCAACTTTAGCAGTAATAGCCATATATATTAGATTAAATAAATATATTATAAATATAATATATTATATATTATATATATATAGTGTATTTTAATAATATATTATTATATATATTATTAATGATTATATATATATATTAACTTAATATTTTATATTATATATAATATATATATATATAATATATATATATATTATATATTATATATATTAGTAAATATATATAGGAGGAAGAGAGAGAGGAGGAGAGTAGAGCAGATTAGAGAGAAGAGGAGAGAGAGGAGGAGAGAGAGAGAGAGAGAGAGGAAGAGAGAGAGAGACGAGCAGAGAGAGAAGAAGAAGAGAGTGAGATGAGAGACGAGGAGAGAGAGGAGAGAGAGACGTAGGTCAAGTCAGAGAGAGAGAGAGAGGAGTAGAGAGAGAGAGAGAGAGGGGAGAGAACGAGTAGAGAAGGAGAAGGAGCCGATGAGAGAGATAGTATGACTAGTAATGACGTATAAGTAAGGAGATAGCTATGGTAGTACGATAATAGAGTATGATCACGATGAGATTATTAGGAGGTTAGTATTGGTTGTTAGCTGACATGGGATGAGTGTGTTATGAGATGTAGTATTGATGGATATAGAGAAGATTATGTAGATGTAGGTAGAAGTATAGTAAGTTTGGGAGATGATGTATGAGGAGATTTTATGATTCTGATAGTATTTGATGAGTAGAGAGAGTAGTGAGCAGAATGAGAGCTGAGAATAGTGATGAGCAGAGAGAGAGTTAGGGAGAGAGAGAGTAAGAGTAGAGTATGAGATAAGTGAGGATATAGTGAGATGTTGTAGTAGAGGTAGTAAGTTAGAGAGAGAATGCGATAAGATATAGTGAATAAGTAGAGAGTATGATATAGATAGTAGATCGGAGAGAGAGTACATATATGGTGATGAGAGGTGAGGAGTAACGAGGAGAGAATTTGAGATGAAGGAAGTAGATAGTAGTAGTATAGAGTAGACGGAGGATAGTGAGGGTATGAGATGAAGAGAGATGAGACGAGGATGTAGTAGAGTAGAGATAGTGAAGAGAAGTGTGTGGGATGCCAAGAGAGGAACGCAAGCGATAAGAGCGAGGATGAGCGATTATCCGTCGCGAAAAACTATTAAGTTAGATCATTTTGAAACTTGGTAGTAACGGTGAGTCTATGTGGGGAGGTGATAGTAGTGACTCGTGTCTGCCACGCCGCAGAAGATGTGCAAGAGTCGTAGAAATAGGGTGATATATGGGGGATACCGATTGTACGGGACGGAGAGCGTAGCAAGTGAAATAGAGGGTGTCAGCTAGCGAGGCAGAGAATTTTATGATACGCGTAGAGAGAGTGCGAGAAGCGAAGCGCCTTTATGAGGTGTTTGGATGCGCGTAAGCAGGAGCAGTAAGAATGAGGGCAGACACAGACACAACAGGAACACATTAAGTATTAGTTTTATTTATATTTATCTATGTAGTTAGTAGAGATATTGACATATTATTGAGAGAGAGAAGTTATATATTAGTATGAATAAAGTGATATTAATGTATTAATATTTGATTATTTATTATTATTTGTTATATTTAGATATGTGAGTTGGATTGGAGATGTAAGTATAGATGTTATGATGAATTGATTACTTGCAGTATGATGAGGTATAGTGTAGTATCGATTATATGGTAGAAGTTATGTTGATGAGAAGTTGAGTGATTATGTGTAGAGCAACCGAGTCATGGATAGCAAGGAATCGTAGATTTTGAGTATTTTTAGCGCGTCCTGGCCAGAGAGACTGAGCCGAATGCACGAGGCTACGCGCATTGCAGTCGAGCTCGACTAGCTAGGTGAGTTCAGCGGTGATAGACTCGGATACCGAGACTGAGTTCAGAGCTAGGAGAGAGACGGAGAGGAGAGTCGACTGAGAGGGCCAGAGCCGATCTTCTGGCTGCCGACTGACGAGACTCGGTGCCGAGAGAAATCAATTGCTACGAAGGGCATACTGTTTTATAGAATCAGCGAAATCGTGTACGGCACTAACGAGAGGTCAGAGTTTTTAGGCGTCCGGCTCCGGCTCCAGATCTCTGAGTTCGCGATATAGTATGATAAGATGGGTTAGAGTTATCAGTTAGATCGGGTTAAAGAATTTGGAGGGGAGGACTATTAGATGGCGAGATCGAAGCTGCGGCATAAGGACGAGGGTTACGTACGTGGGACCCCGCCGAAGGGGGACCGGCCAACACCCCTTGAAAGAATATCAGAGTAGTTCGTAGAGAGGTGAGTTGAAGATTTGTAGTGAGAGGAGAGATTGTAGAGTATGAGATTTCAGCTAGAGGAATTGGTATGAGAAGCGGGAATCGGAGAGTTGGCTCAGCACGGTGAGAGAGCGGGGTGCGGTGATGAGGGTTAATGAAGACGCATGTGGTGAATACCACGATGTTTGGAATTATAGAGTAGAGATTGGAAGTAGCAGGAACCATGTAAGGTCTCGAATATGTGGTTATGACAGAAGACCGGTATGTGGGGTATTCGAGAGAAGCCACCGCCACGAGGGAGGTTAGAGAGCTGAGAAGAAGAACGCGAGAGTGAAGAAGACATGAGACCGGAGAGAGAAGGAAGAGAGAGAAGTGAAGAAGAAGTAGAGAGATGAGAAGGAAGGAGAAATGTAGAAGGAGTACTGCTCAGAGGAGTAGGAGTATGACGAGACAGTAAGCGAGACGAGCGAGAGCCGAGTGCTTGGGCGATCCGGTAGCGGTGGTTCACAACGAGTTTCATTAAATAATTGTGTAATAGGACGTTGGGTTCAAATACAAAACTAGATGTCGGAGCTTAAGATGTGCGTTGGTTAAGATGTGTCGAAAATGAAACGGAGTATTGCAAGGAACGAGAGAAGAGAGAGAAGAGAGAAGAGATCCAGGAGAGAGGAAGATGAGGATTTAAGATTCAAATAATACTTAAGCATACATTAAATAATAATACAATATAGAATTTGGTACTATCTATCTTGATTATGAATTAGTAACGTATCCATAATCTTATGCTCGATTTTTTACATAATAAGACCATTTTATACTTTAGATTAACTCAGTAAATATATGTATCATTTCAGTAAATATAAACAGCCCATACCTATCCACCGAACACCTTTAGCTCTAGTGATGACTCTTGATTCTATGATTTTATAGTTATGTCTAGTTGATTCTAGTAATAGAGTTATTTAAGCTAAAATTGATTAGTGCATTATGACATATCAGCTTACCTACTCATCGCTTCATCTAAGCTGTAGTCACGGAAGCGCGGTGTAATGAGGGTCGAGTGCGAGTGCTCGATTAATTATCAAAATCGCACTTATCTCATCACTTAATTGAGCTGCACAGCAGAGTGTTCACTTGCTGTAGTTGTGTGTCTGTGTGTCCATTAATATTTTATGTATATATCGGTATGAGTTATCTATATTATTCTATATGGGAGTATTAAGTATTAGTTATATTAAGTAGTATTGACTTAGATGATATCTCTCCTATTTGAATATTCTATTGTTTTCTATCTCGCATTGTCTGTTGATTAGTACTATATTGATCTACTTGATCTTATTGAGATTCAGTATAATAAGTATTGTGATTGACTGTTGATATGTTTCTATTGATTAGCATATAAAGCTTAGTCAGTATTGTTATTGATACTCTTTTTAAATTATAGTCAGGTTGTTACCGTTACACTAGATAATAGATTAGACACTGATACCCATGGATATAAATACAACACTCAACATATTATGCACATATTCACATCGCCGTCTGACTATACTACTCATCAATCTATTTAATACTGATTTGATCTAGTTTATGGTTAGATAACTATTATGATTGTATATCTATTCATTATATTGATCCTAGTTTGAATTGTTTACTAGAAGTAATTTCGGATTATCTTATATTGATGTAGTAAGTGTTGTATAGAATTAGAGTCCGCATTAGAGAAGTGTGTATACTATTTCTAACACCATTAGGATCAAAGCAGTAAATCAGTACCTCAAACACCATACCCTTATACATCATCCATAACTATATATATGATATATATAGTATTATCCTTTACCGTAGCGTGCAGTATCTATTGGTGGACGCATATTTAGAGTCAATTGATAAAACTCTTTGTTGGTGATTCCAGGGTCATTCGGTTCTTTGATTAGTAAAACAATCTAGGTAGATGTATTTACTATACCAATGACAAGAGATGCAAGTGATATATTAATCTGGTAAATGAATCAGAGAAATAATAATATTCGTCACAAACTACTTTATCATACGTTCTCTCCATACTCTCTATAAATCCTCATATATAATACCATAGATGTATTTAGTGATTGATCTACATTATTATTCTAGATTCATAGTCCATTTCTGATAGTATATGCATTTTCGGATTATTACGTATATAAATATAACCTATATATAATATATATAAAAACAAATTCTATAATAACACTGACTCATCACGATATATATGCTAATACTAGTAACACAATCGTTACAAGGCAACAAAACGTCAAAAATATATCTAATGGCGCAGCGTTATTTAGTGTAATTATAATTATATCTTAAACTAATCAAATACTACTAACCTAACCTTTATAAATCCTAAATAAAAGTTAAATAAATTAATCAAAAGTCCCACCTTAAACATAATCGTAAAGGTAACTATACATAGTATTACAAAGACGTAACCTATTCATTCTTTTTCAAACATATTATTAATTCTTAATGTTAATTATTTATCATTAATATGGTTATAATATTTAAACTAAAAATTTATCTAACATGTCAGCGTATGATGCGGTGCTGTTATGTCAGAAGAATATACTATCTCTATACTGTGGGACTTACCATTAAGTCTTCTCTATACTAATAATATCTAACAACTAATGTCATAAGTAAATTAAACATAATATGCAGTGCTAAAATAGAATTCGTTAACTACCTATTATATCATAATAATTATTTTTCAAATCCGTCATAATAATTCTAACTATATTATACATTATAATACTTACTTGGACTCCACGAGTAAACTATTATAGATAATCAATAATATGATAATATTAATTCTATAATCTAATTGGCCGTTGGTGACAGACTCTCCTCCGCAAATACGATTATATATATGTCTAATAACAGATAAAATCAAATAGTTTAATTTACATGTTTGGTCAGACGTTGAGGTAATGGGTTTAAGCAACAGATAGTGTATATCATCATACACCTTTTTGACATAAAGAGGATGATTAAAGGTTATATCATTAATCCTCTAAGTCGGTAAGTGTTGTGCACAATACTTGGTGACACAAATTCGTTGTTATCCCAATAAGGGATGAAGCCAACGATAAAAATTTAATAAGCAACAGCATTCTTTGTGCTCGAATCAAAGACCATATATAGGAATAAGGCGTGCTTTGAATGAAAATATCCATACGTTAAGACGTGGTTAAATATTGTTGGTTCTCCGTCCGCCCTTGGAAGTCGTACAAATACTGTATCTACATCAACTTTACCTCATCAGGGGCAAGTGTATTTCAGCACGTTTCTGGATACCCATTACCCTGTCCTGACTTTTGATCTATTGACCTAATGATTCAAGTCAAATATCGAGTATCATCTCGGATAACAACATTGTAGCAAAAATAAGTTCTGTATATACTCACCTAATGCGAATATATGCTACGTAAATTGTTTTCAACATTAATAAACTGCTCTTAGGACCATAGAGCGAGTGATAATCAAGCAGACCACTCGAATGACTATAATAAGCGGGTACCAAGTTGATACTTTTAATACTAAAGCATCACTTTAAGCGAACACAGAATAGTAATCATATAGCATATACATTTAATAACAGTTTTCAACATTGTAGTTAACTATAATAAATCAGTATAATGTAAAATCCAATATTTATATTGCAAGATGTAATCAATAAACTATGAACTCCTAGTTCATTACTTTGATTTCACATCGCATAATGCCTCATTATAATAATCAGTCACATGTTAATTTATTACATTCTAAACACGTATTGATTGTTGGATGCGTAAGTATCTACGATTTAATTAGGAGTAGGGTCATTTCGGAGATAGACAGAACGCCAATAGAATATTGTAGTGGTATTTATAGGTAGGTTCTCCGATGCAGCGAATATAATGCTAACATTACCAAGAATTTTTCTATACATGTATATACCTAGTGGGACTGGTTAATACTAGCATCATAATGATACGGGTTAAATATTAGGTACACACGAGTCATTTACTTTAAACATCTAACTTATCGGCACTCTTACATCATGAACTGTAAATTAACAAAGTTCCACATTTATACACGCAGTAAAGTAACTAACATTGCCATACATAAACGTTTAACTTTCTTATTTTTCCATCCACGGTGAAGTCGTTTTGTTCCGAAGTTGCGTATCTGCATTCTAGACATAATTCACGATTAGTATTAATACTTGACAACACAGTAATGGATTCAATAGAAGGAATGTGACAAAAAGTTTTCTCATGAAACAAACGAATGTCGTCTCCAAGTTCTCATCACGACCAAGAATCACCTCCGTTACTATCATGTCGGTTCACATCTGAATAGCGTTTGATAAATTCGGGTTCCATGAACATCTACAAGGGACTTCATATCAACATATACGAGTCCCTTTTTACTCTTGAGGTTTCAATTATCATAGTAAATTGTAAGTAGTTTACTGCTTTTAAAGCGAGGTAACTCAAAGTACTAATAAATCAACACATCAACCGCCTCCCACCCTCCCAACATGACTTCCGTTTTGTCTATTGATCCTATTAGATGTGCCTGGTCATATTTCGAGTATTATTTCGGCTAAACTAACACAAAAATAAGATTCTTTTATTATCTCTAATCCATACGGAATTTAATGCAACGCTACAAAGTTCTTTGTAGCATTATAAAAGCTAACATAGCAATGAAAACCTGAACTAAGAATATTATGACAACCGGCAAACCTAACACACGACCATACGGTAAGCGAATAAACACTTACATAAAACTTTCCTGCACTTAACAACAGGTAAGTACCTAACACTTCCGTACAAAATTTAGCATAACCCTCGTCTAATTCATCATACGTGACTTGGCGAATATAAAGTTAATGCTGCACACCTCAATATTTTAATTTAATCTTGTACATCGAGTGCCTTGATTAAAAATGAAGTCAAAATTAATTAATACAATCATTAAACAAGTAAAGTTCAGTTTGTTAATATTATGTTCTGAATTTTATCAATAAAGTTTTCATTTTACCATATTAAGCGATAACACTGAAAATATATGTAAGAATATCTGCTCTTGACTTGGTAAAAGAATGACAGATTTCGATTGACTAAAATATCACAGTAGAAACGTCCTAGTTTACTGACTTTAATAAGAAGCAATCAGAACCATAATCATAACCACCGCCATTTCTCTGCCAGTCCCCACCTTTACCTGACTTTAATACCAGTCATCCGCACTATACGCTACTTACTTGAACTATTTGCTTATATTTCTTCCGCTCATATCTTTCGAGTATCATTTTGGATAGAAATAACATTTACTGACCCATCACATTTCTCTCCTTCAAACATAAAATAATGTTCTGCGTTTTACATACTACTGAACCTAGACGAATCACATATTCTTACGCAATACAAGTTTTACGTCATTCTATATATATAAGCTACGATGCATATAACTCTGACCTAACAGAAATTATAATTGTAAAATGTCAGAACGCTAACTTACCTCGCGTATGAATAATCGCTACAATCCTGGATATCTCCTTACTTAAGGGTAAGTAGGGTACAGGTCTATACAATACTCGTATGTTCCCACCTCTCTGGCCCCGTCATATCTAGCGGGCTTTTAAAACAGAGATATACTGACTGGTCTAAGTGTATCCACATAGTACAAATCCGGTTGACCACGCGCTACAATTCGAAATCCCTTACAAGTGTACAGATCTATCAGAAGATACCAGTATTTCTTTTCTGAACCTATGACTTAGACACTATATTTCATACAAAGTGTACGTCCACTCCGTCATCAGAGTATAACATCATTTTATTGAACTATATAATACATCAACGTTAGACATTCTCAAAATTTTCTTCAATTGGTAGTCCAAACTTAACATTACTTCTCAACAAAAACTTAACCTAAGCTCCGATTTCTACACCTCCTCATCTCAATCGTCAGTCTCCACAAGACTAAATATCTTACCTAAAGTCATCAAATTCTACTGAAATACAAATCAAGTGTTAAATTTCACCTGGTCATTCACTATACTAAAATTAACATATACTGATAACCTACATATAGTGAATTATCTTTACTCTTACTTCTCGGCACTATAACACACGAGCCTTTTATATAAAAGGTCATATTCACGGGTCTCAACTCCCAAGAAAAAACCTAAGGGGATTGCGCCCTTGAACAGGAAACCAGGTAATGGGAAACTCCTGAGATTAGGTGCGTGTGCACACTACCTCCTTCTGAAGGGTGTAAGCGGGCGACGGGGTCTACAATTAAGGGTCTATCGTTATGCTTGATCATATTACTATGACAGTGTGAAATTACACTGATATACTCTGTTAGAAGAAATGATGGTTTGTAAGATATCATTCTGTGTTAACTAGACACGGATGGTGATGATTAGACAGAGATTGTTTGCCTAGGTAACGTTCTCTGTTGAGTAATGATGGTATGGATTTGCCGAAGAATCCAGTTGCGGGGTAATTGGTCGTTAGCGTTTCTATTAGTAGTAGTCGGTGGCAAATAATGTTTTTCTACGAGACGGGAGGTTAGGACAAGCTTAGTGCATATGAAGATAGTGGGTCAAATTTATAGGTTGCAAGTATTTGGAGAGGACTGAGTTTATCTTCTGAATATTATCTCGGTCACTTGTTAAGGGATTCTATGTATTTAGATAAATTTGGAGGCGACATCGCTCGGTTTACCTGTTGATGATATGCGGGAAAAGTTGGGACATATCGGCTATGAAGTCGGTTTTTAAAAAAAAATGTACTGACCTCTGTTAGCTTACTTCTACACTTCCCTGAATAAACGGGAATTTTTCGAGAGAGTGATGATTAGCGATACTTTTATCTCGCGGGTATGTTAGGTCTGCATTTTACATATATTCTTAGTTCAGGTTATGATATGTTAGCTTTATTGATGCTAAAACACTAAATAAATATTGGGTGATGATACAAGCACTTATGGGATATGTCTAGTTAGTTTAAAGAAACATATGGAATTCTTGTATTTGTTATCAATATTTTTTATCTCAATTTCAATGGTTTGGAGCATGCATGATTAATTTGTGACTTGTAATTGGTAGATGTAATTCATAGATCTTATAGGAAGCGGTATGTGTTGTTTGGGTAGTGTGTGTTGACATAGCAGAGTTGCTGTGTGTGGTTGATTTTACTGAATTTAATCGAATTTACCTAAAGAGATCCTTTTTAAATAGTATTATCAGTACACGTGGTGTGATTGTTATTTTTCTTGCTAAGATATTTTTATTATCAATCCATTAACTTTAGGGTGGTTTTTATTGTTATTATTTTCTATGATAAAATTTCCTGTATGGTTTATTTGATTATGTTAATTGTTATAGGTTTAATTAATCTATTGTTTTGTTGGGAGTGCAATCTATATCGTTAGGGTGGGGGTAATTATGATTTCAATATTTTTCGTTAGCCCCTATGATGAATTTTTTTGACTGTGGCAAAATCATATTGTACGTAAGCATTATAATTAGTTAGTACAGAATAAATGTTATAATGCAGGTTGGCGATCAGAAAGAGTAGGTAGCTAAGACTAATTTTATTAAAAATTATTCCATATTAATATAAAAACGGATAAAATCCTCTCGAAAGTGACGTAAATATTACTTATTTTCGAAAAAGCCAAATTGAACTCTCGTTTTAGTTCATCTCTACTAGTGTAGTTTTAGTGTTGTCTATCAGTCTGTGCTCTCTGTCTTTTTGTCTATTTATGTTTGTTTGCTCGTCTGTCTTAATGTTTGTCTGTTTAACTATGTTGATCTGTCTGTCTGTTTGTCTTTCTTTCTATATGTCTATCTATCTGTCGTCATCTATCTAACTTTATCGTCTGTCTTTCTGTATTCTTTGTTCGTCTGTCTGTCCGTCAATTAATTTGTTCATCTGTTTGTGTCTCTGTCTTACCGTCTGCCTTATCTGCTCTTCCGTTTGCCTGTCCGTCTATTTGCCTGTCTCTCCGTCCCCCTAAGGTATGCTTTTTTGTCTCTCTGAGTGTCTCTATCTGTCTGGATTTATCTGTCTTTCCGTCTCTCTCTGTCTATCTGTCTGAATTTATTGTCTGTCCGTCTGTCTGTCTGTCTGACCAACTGTCTGTTAATTTATCATTTCTTGTGCTGTATCAATTTACGTTAACATCAAGTTTTGTTTTGAACCCTCATTAGAGGATTTTTTTTTCGTGGTTAATTAATAAATCATTCCTGCGTAATATATATTATAATGAATAATATATTTAGTTTAAAATGAGTTAAATCATAATTAATTAATTATATAATAAATTTATATTAATAATAATAATATATTAAATAATATAATAATAATAATAATAGATAATGTGCATATAAGTTTTATGTTAATATCTTATGTTGGGTTTATTGTGTATTATTTAATTATTTAGTTTAATATTATTATTATTATTATTTTTGGATTATTTATTTATTTATGTATTTTATTATGCCTAATTATTAGTTATTGTGATTAATTATAATCACCTCTGGCGAAGAGCATTAGCATGACTAATTTTAGTAATATTATTGGAATTATTATTATTATTTATTATTTATTATAATTATTTATTTTTATTATTATTATATTATTTATTGTTTTTATGGTATTAATTATATTATTATTATTATTATTATTAGTATATTATTATATTGTTATTTTTAATTATTATTATTTATAAACTATTGATATTATTATTCTATCTCACTTCTTATCTATATTTTTTAGAAAATATAAAATACTTGGTACTAAGGTGCAGGGTATAGTTTATAATATTATCATCATGGTTTTGGTTTGTTTTACAATTTGGCATTGATTGGGTAATGTATGTTTAATTTTGTGGTGCATAGTGATGGTATTGTAATTTGATGATTAAGAATGTTTTCTCAGGGAGTTTTATCTATTAGGAATATTTTATTCTTTGAAATTTACATGCACTGATGGCTGGTTAGTATGAAGGGGGTGCGGGACATTTGTTTTTTGGGTTTCACAGTGTGTTCTATGTAGATGCCTAATAGTGGTTACTAAATTATGATTTATGATTTTAATTGTACTTTTAATTCCGAATTTTTAAGTGTTATAGTTGGTATGATAATTGGATGAATAATTTTGTGATGTTTTGGTTAATAAATTATAGTGAATAAATATTAATTAGTTATATATAATTAAATGAATAGATAATGATATAATAGTAAGATGATAAGTAATAATAAATTTTGTATATTTTATTTAATTAATTAATAATAATGAATTGAAGCCGAAAAAGAGTGATAGAGAGTGATTCCTCGTTATTTTCTATTAATACTGTCGTTTACGGGTATATTTAGTTGATGTATTTAAAAGATGAGTATATTGGTGAAAAAAAAGTTTCGAATTGAAGATATTAAATAGTTTACTGGGTGAAATTAGTATATTTTATAATTATTAGTTGGGAAATGTTTAAGATATGTTTTTAGTGTATGATAATTTATAAATTTTGTGAATTGAGTTTTTAAGCGGTTATATAGAGAGAACAAAAGGAGATTTTTGTTGAAGTAATATATTATTTGAATTGGAAATAATTTGTTTATAATATAAATAATTTGTTTATTAAATGTCAATATATAAACTTTCGCAAAATAGTAAATTAGATTTTTTCTTATTGGTAAAAGTGGTTTTAAGTAATTTTGTACGTTGTAAATTTTGAACATATTTTATAAATTTAAGTATTACGAACCTTATATACTAATATCTTCCTTTTATTTTATTATTGGATTATTACTTATTTGTTATTATTATTATTGTATTATTAGTTATTTTATTATTATTGAATTTATATAGGTTTATTTTATTTATGTATTTGATCTTATTATTATTATTATTATCTTTATTGTAGTTATATTATTATTATTATTATTATATATTTTATATATGATATATATTGTTTTATATAGTAATTATATATTTTGTATGTTTAGGGTGTTTATTATTATAGGTTATGTGGATTTGGTATATAAGTATAGTTGGTTTAGTATAGGTGATATTATATTGTTATGTTTTATAGTTTATATTTATATTGTATTAGTTTATTTGTGGTGTGATATTTGTAGTATGTTGTTGGTTAGTTTTTGTGTTATTTTTGTGATATTATATTTAATAGTAATGAGTATAGTTATTTATATAGTGTAGTATATTTAGTTTATTATATGTTATAATTGTTGTTTATTTAATTAGTTGTTATTATAGTGGTAGTATATTAGTATATTTAGTGTATATATCGTTATTGTAGTGTTTTATTTGTTATTAGTGTATTATTTATGGTTTGTTATATTTTATATATTTATTTATTATTGGTTTTTTGGGTTCATTTTCTGGTTCGTTAGTATCTTTATAGGTGACTGCATTCTGACATTTGTCCAACACTCAATATTATCATATATATTTATGTATATATTTATTAATATATATATTTGACAGTTTATTTTTAGAGTGGTGAGTTTTTAAGGTATGGATATATATGTGTATTATATATATTTATAGTTGGCTTTAATATAAGTATGTTATATATATAAATAAACGTGTATCTATATATTTTTGTTATTAGTTTAAATATGTATAATTTAATAGTATATATAAAAGGTGTATATTCGTAAGTTTAACACCTAATGGTATATAGGATGGTATTAGTATTTTAGTATATGTTGTTGTGTTGGTGTTTAGGTGTTGTTTAGTAGTTATTTATATTTATTTATATAGTTTGATATTGTTTTATATTTTTTGGTTATAATATATTATATGATTATATTATTGTGATATATTAGTATATGTTATATTATTGGTAGGTATTGTATTTTAATTATTCATTGTTTTTTAAGTATGTGGTTATTTATGTAGTATATTTATGTATATTGTGATTGTTATAATATAATATGGTTTTTATTATTTTTTATGTGTTACTATAAGTAGTTTATTATATATAATATTAGGTTATTATTTGGTTATGGGATATTAGTTATCTGGATTTGGGTATGTTTTTTAGTAGTTATTATTTATGAGAGTAGTTGTATTTTTAGTGAGTTATTTTGGTTATTATGTATATTTATTTTGGTTGTTATTTAGTTATATGGGAATGCGAAGGTGTTTGTTTGTTTATGTATATTGATATATGATATATATAGTAGTATATTTTAGTGTTTATTAAGTTATTTTGTATATATATATTTATTAGTTATTTGGTGATTGATTGTTATTTAGTTTGATGATAGTAGGTAGTAGTTAGTTTATTAGGTTATAGTATTTTTATTGTGTTTTGTAGTGTTTTATAGTTTTGTTGTGTTGTAGTTTTATGAGTTTTATTTTTTTTTATATTAGTATATATTGGCTTGGTTTATAGGTATATAGTATTTGAGTGGGTGTTTATCGTTTGACCATTCTATCTTTGAAAAGTTTAGAATATGTGTGCTTTTTTAATTTCTTTTTTAGCTTTCTAGCTTTTTATAGCAAGTTAAAATTAGGTCTGTCTGCACGGTGTTGTGTGATTTGTCCATTTTGTTTTATATTTGTGAAATAAAGAGAAATCGGCATCTTCGTTCAGTGGGCGAAATTTGTAATAACTTTGGTTTCTTGCTGATAAAGTTGCTACAGAATGTTATTCATTAGAGCTCCTCTTTTTTTTGTTTTTTTCAAATTATGTATTAAATATTCAAAACTTTTAAAATTTCACTATATTTATTATGTTTAATTATCTTCCATTTATAGTGCACGGTGTTCAAATTATTTTATCTGTACAATATTAAATATCTTAGCAATATTTTACTACTATATTAATACTTATTAGCATGTCACATATTCATGTCACGGGGAGGACAAAAATTTTTTTTTTTTTGAGTCGGTTCCCATGAGGTACGTCATTAGTGTAATCTTTGTGCTTAATTTGGGTGAGAAAAGAACATAGGATATGATACAAAGAATTAGAAGATCATTTATATAGCTCTAGCTGTCTGTGATATGCGAGAGTTGGTGGAATATTGTTGTTTTTTAGGCTTGATTAAGAAGGAAAACGATAGTGTCTATAGCTGCAGTTTAGGAGTTTCAACTTAGTTTTGGACGTGCATTTTATATTGCTTATTTGCAGGTTATACATTCGATAGAAGTTGGTTCCAATTGATGGGATAGATATGTTTGGCAGATCCTTGATTGTATTTAAATATGTAT
The DNA here is from genome assembly GCA_015478945.1 of Trachelipus rathkii. Lineage (NCBI taxonomy): Eukaryota > Metazoa > Arthropoda > Malacostraca > Isopoda > Trachelipodidae > Trachelipus > Trachelipus rathkii. The sequence continues at coordinate 33,794 of JABUQX010057342.1, forward strand.
GTGGTGGCTTTTCACATATTTGGGTAGCCGGTCCGCCAGTTTCTTCGCAATGTGAGCTATTTCGGAGCTTATCCTTACAAGTGCCTACACACAGGCCAGCAATATTCCGGCAGAATGCATAGTTTCATTCAACGGCTCCCCTTGAATCAGTTTGTGTCATTAACAGAAATATGCTGTGATGGATATTCTTTTTCTCCCGTGTTCATTCACAGACATGTAGCAGAACAGATCAGAAAGACAAGCTTTTCGCCACTAGGTGGGAGATGGAGAAATGGATTTTAAGGGACATTGTATGTTAGCATCCGAGGTTGATGGTATTTTTTCCAGAAGTATTCTGCCACCTAAGCTGAGGCTAGTTATCATCTCTTTGTTGCCTGAGAATCCAGTATAACTCCCTTAAAGGCTTTCCAAGCTTCTTTCTTTCCTCTCCAAAGCTGGGTCAAACGCAGGATCCTTTTTACAAGTTGTCGAATTTTGGGTGGCCCTACAAAAATACCTTCCTTAAACCTTTGCATCACTCAATGCTAGAATTTGCCTCAATGAAGTACTTAAAGGCTTCCTCCTTTTCCTGGTTCATACCTTTTGAAAAAATTTTTCATGGACCCAGCTTTATATGAAAAGTGTGGAAGAAGAACATCTTTTTGGGTCCACGAGAGACGGCAAGACACCTTTTCTCTTGCTATAGTTAAAGATTTCCTGCAAGGCCAGTCTGGTTGAGAAATGTAATGTGCTTTCGCTATCCCTACTGTCCCACAATAACATAAAAAGCAGCAGTACTTAGTCTATCCCTGTAAGGATCCTAAGAGTAACAGTGATGACTTTGTGATCATCACAATTTTTCCACCTATGTTTCACTATATTTGATCTGGTCGAAGGAGGGATTCATGTGTTGCATAAGTCTCCTTCATTGTGAACTGCCATGACAGCAGGAATAGAACGGAAGACGGTTGCATTGTGTAGTAATACAGCTTTCAAACTAAGCTTGGAGGAGTCTATGAATAACCTCCTTCAGTTGATGCATGGTTGCAAATTCAAACATTTCGTCAAGCATTACCCTCGAGTCAAACATTCAGATTGTTTTTTTCCCTCATAAAAAGGGAAGCAGATCCCGTCTGACGTTTTCTGTACTGTGAGACCCTGACATCACGTTTTAGAAAATTCCATTGCTGTAGTCTTGGCCCTAGAAGTTCTGCCTTTTCCTTTGACA
>JABUQX010057343.1:2500-5000 GCA_015478945.1 Trachelipus rathkii
TGGTTTTGAGTCGCTTTTCTTTATTAATCAGTGGTATTTTTATTACTGCAATCTTTCTTGAAAAAAACAACTTTTTCAAATATGATGTATTGATCTATTTTGTTCCAAAAAACTCAATTTATTTTTACTTCTTGAATTTTAGGTTATATGATTTTTGTAATATAATTATAAGGCGAACTGTCGTCTGTGAATACGCAATTAAAAGCAGCAGGGAAATAGAGAATATAGAATAACAAGGAGGGACGGACGGCTAGAAATCTTCCATGTAGATCAAAGGTTCTTAACAATGTTGTTTTTTGTCGTCAGAAAGAAAAAGTACTTTTGCTGATGTGGCTAATTTATCAGTTAATGCTTTGAATAAATTATAAAAAAATGAGAAAATAATAATAATTAAATTAATAAGAATTTAAAATTGAAATTAAAAATTCAAATCTATTATCAGTACAAAAATTAATAAAATCATAACGAAAAGGAGCATACAAAAATTTATTTCATCCCTTCTCTTTCAATAGTTAAATATATATATAGTATAGGAAGGATACTTTATCTGAAATAGCCGAGGATTAAACATTTTTAAGCTGTGTTCTTTTTATTAAATACTACAATTTTGGAATTTAAATTTTAAAGATTATCAAAAACTGAATTGGCCTAATATATTGTAAATTGTATATTTATCAGCTGAAAGTCGCATTATAGGAAATTATTTCTTCGCATCGGTTATAGGCTGACAAAGGCTATGCAAACTCTCGGTCTTTCCTTTGCTTGTTTATTAATCTGGACCAGCGTTTAGAATCTTATATCGCCTGGAACCAAGGATTCTCTGGAAGAGCTCTGGGATGAACGAGTTTTCGAAGCCTAATATTTAAGATCTAGTTCTACTGAATAGGCAAAAAAACCCTACCTGAAGTGTGTTAACTCGAAGGACCTGCGTTTGGAACACTAAATTGCGCCGAAAATTGGTTTTTCTAGAGTTAATCTGAGTGGTTATAGCCGTTTCGTGGCCAGAAGATGCTGGTCCCACGACAGGGCGAAAAAGTCCTTCACTGGTAAGTTGTTATAGGACTTTATAGCTTAGTTTTGTTATGACTAATTTTTGTAATAATTAGTTTTAAGCTTAAAATTTTAATATGATATTTCAAGTTAAACTAAAAACGCGGTAGTCATGAGAAGAACATGATAGGTATAAATAAGTGCTTTTTTGGTAATGAAAAGTTTCTTTTTCTTTGATTATTTATGGTATGGACGATAATGATTGCAGATCTGTGGAATAAAGAATACAATCAATACACAACTGGAACCATATTAGCTTTGAACTCTTTTTGGAATAAATACTAAAGAACACTAAAATAAGTTTAGAAGGAACGAGAAAAAGTTCCATTATACAGACATCATCATCATAGAAAACTTCAAGGATGAATAAGATGAATAAGGAATAAGAACTTCGGAATGTCACGAAAAAAGGTCAGTCACACACCTGTGAATTTATATTTGAATTATAGAAATTTATCGCACGAGGAACTGGAAAGGTACTTGAGTAAAATATAATTTGCACAATATATATATATAATATATATTTATATATATATTATTATATAATATTATATAATAATATATATATTATAATTATATATATATATATATATATATATATATATATAATTTATATATATATATATATATAATATATAATATATATATATAATATATATAATATATTATTATATATTATTATTGTCCGAATATTCGGTAAGTATTTGGTATTCGGCCGTATTCGTCCAAAATACCGAATATTCGTAATTCGGCTTTTTGCCGAACTATTCGGCCGAATATTGAGGCTTTATAAACAATAATACGCACTTAAGGAAATTATTTCAAACTTTAAATGTAAATTTTAGAAACTCTATTTTCCCAAAAAAAAAGATAAAATATAGTAAGCAAAAATATTTGTAGCCATTATGGCGTAAAATCTTTGTCATTTGTCTAGAATTTCCTAATATGGCCTGTTGACATTTTTCAATATTCTAAGAAAATAGAATTCATTTAGTGATACGGATAATGGACCAAACATGGTAGCTCGTTTGCTATCAATTTCATCTTTTATTCACATGTTGCAACTTTGCATTCACGATTCAATATTATTGTGTCAGAAGTCTGTTAAAGACATTTTATTCACTTGCAGAAGCATATCCTCTCATTTTCACCATTCAGCAACGGCAGCTGCAAAGTTTAAAACTTTACAGATGCAGCTGAATGTCAAACAGCATAAATTAATTCAAGACGTTTTCTACAGCTGGATACTAGAACTTTATGATATGTCTTAAAAAGTATGTTTTAACAAAAAGTTTCCCCTTAGAACTAAAAAAATGAAAATCAATAATATAATTAATTAAAATAATAATTTAAAATGAAATTAAAATCAAAATCATTTGTCAGTACAAAATTAATATTTTAACCGTGAAGAGGAGCAACATAAGGGAAAGTTATTTCAATTTAAAGTTGA
>JABUQX010057343.1:12500-22500 GCA_015478945.1 Trachelipus rathkii
TTTCACCTTTTTTGTTTGACCATTGTAGAGTTTTCTTTATTTTCCCATAAATGGGATGACCGAACTTTGAAATAACTATTCGGACGAATAGCGAAGTGATTATTTGGCCGAATATTCGGTATTCGGCTTTTTCACTATTCGGCTCACATCCCTAATTATATAATATATATAATATTATATATATATATATATATATATATATAGTATATTATATATATATATTATATATAATATATATTATATATATATATATATATTATATATATTAATATATATATTAATGTGTCTGTTTTTGGTTAAAATATACTATATATATATATATATATATATATATATATATTATATATATATATATATATTTATATAATATTGATAAGGTAAACTGCTCCACCTTCTATTCACTCGCAGTGTTAACAAGTATTGATAAAATACCCCCCTCTGAGTAATTCATCCTGCTGGGATTGAAACCTGGGCCCTAGCGATGAATCGCGTATGTGCTTTGAACCACTACGCCACAATGGACTTAAAAGACACTTCAAAATCTTTCTGTGTGAACATAAGCACCCTACTCTACAGGGCATGCCACGCTCTTCCCAACCACACTCGGGCGCTAAAGGTCAAAGCAGAGCACCGCACAAGGTGAAAAAACACTCAGCAGACCGGGAATCATATTTTATTTGATAAGTAAAACTGCCCTCCACCTTCTACGTCCACTTTCGCATTGTTAATAAGAGGGATATTTTTATCAAACAACTTATTTAACACTGCAAATGGAGTAGAAGGTGGAGCAAGTTTACCTTTATCAACACCAATTAAATATGATCCCCCGGTTTGCTGAGTATTTTTCACCTTTTGCGGTGCCAGGTGAATCCTGCGCTTCGAGTGTGGATGGAAAGATCGGTGCATGTCCTGTGGGTGGGGTGCTTTATATTCATCCACAGGAAGATTTTTACCGTTCTTCCTTTTAAAGTCCATAGTAGCGTAGTGTCAATCACATAAGCGTTCATCTGCTAGGGCCCAGGCTCAATCCCAGCAGGGTGAATTACTTAGAGGGGGTATTTTTATCAATATATATATATAATATATATAATATATATATATATATATATATATATATATATATAGATATTATATATATATATATATAGTATATTAATAAATAATATATATATATAATATATAATATAATATATATATTATTACGTACTAAAGTTATAAAATGATTTCAACGCAAATGCTCAAGCTGCCACTAGTTAGTGAACTGACAGGGCAAGGAAGCCAAGACTTCATGCAGAAAAAGAGCCGCGTAGCCTTAAAGACGAAAAAAGAAAGAGACAGCTGCTAAATGAAGTATCAGAAAGGGAAACTGACAGAGCACCCAAAGAGAGCTAATCAAGAAAGGCGCAGAGAAAGAGAAGCTATTGACAGTGCGAAAGAACAACGAGTATGAGTAAGGAATTGGAGCTCATAATCAGACAAACTGAATACGAACATATCAGAAAACTCGGGAATAATGCTAAGACGTCGAAGCTTCCTCATTTAAATGATGGCAAGGACGACATTGGGAGTTACCTCTGAAAGATACTACGTTTTTCGCTCACGATAACTGCATGGAACGCGAAAACTGTGGTAACATCCTTAGCTGCGTTACTCCACAGACTGCTCTGAGTAATACCTTCTCGGTTACTCGTCGACTAAGCCAAATATATTATCACAGACCTTTGAAGGAGCTTTACTGTAAGATAAATAACCTTCCGGAAAACGGATACAGAAAAGTTTTAATGAAGAGAAACCCTGCACATTCACGTGAGATTAAGGATGTAACCTGGACAAGTGTGGTGATCTTCAAGAACTGAGAAATATATACGTTTGATGGCTGCTAAGCTCAATTCATCAGCTGAAATTTTTGTACAGTGCCTAAAGATTTAACGATATTTTGAGAGCAAAGAGCATCGAAGTAACTCTCGAAACATGGTAGGAAACAGATAAACTTCTTAAGAGCACATGACGTATCACGTATATCCAGAGTAAAGAGAAATAAAGAATAACAATAATTTACGAAGAATGTTCGAGCACGCATGATGTCGCCCGAGATAACGGTGTTAATAATTGTAACAGCATATGACACAAAGCCCGCGAATTCGAAGAATATCTATCTAATAACGTACATCAGAACCCACGATGGAAAAGGGATCCGAATACAAGAGTGGAACGGGAGAATATACTTATCGCAATCTTACGATCCAAGGAACGGCGAACCAGGGGACGCGCCAACGCGAGCTAATTATTAGAGGCACGAAGACGCCGCCTGCAAGTTTCTGTAAAGAGGATGCCCACTCGTACACGGGAAATTGAGGAAAACATGGAGGGCAACATCTTACAATTGAAGAACGGTGCAACCGTGCCGATTGTAAGGTTGGGTTACGGCGATGTCTTAAAAAAGAAGGAAAATGCCATGCCGATAATGGAAGGGATGATCAATGGTTATCCAGTACAAACGCTAAGAAACACTGGGTGCAGTGGCGTGATTGTGAAACGAAAATATGTACACCCAGAACAAATTAATGGGAAAAAAGGAAACTTACTCCTGGCTGACAATACAATTAGGAAAGCACCGAAACGCCAGAAATCCAGGTTGATACTTCTCATATTATTGTGGGCGAAGTAGAAGCATTATGCATTCCCGATCCCAGATGTGACCTAAAAATAGGGAATAAAGACGGAGCAAGATCACCGGATTGTACAAATAAGAAAAAGATCGAATCTGCAGCATCAGTAGTAGAATCGAGGAATCCAACGGAGGGGAGGGAACCTTCAGGGAAAAAGGAAGACCCGCGCGATATATTAAAGATAGATCGCAGAAGCCTAATACAACTGCAGGGAGAAGACGCATCGTTGAACCGATATATGGAGCAGGGTCAAACAACACGCGAAGACCATGCCGATAATTACGATATGCATCATGTCATATTATATAAAATTAAAGAATAATGATGAATTGATAAAAAGACTAGTAGTCCCAAAGCTCAGGGCCGAGTTGATGAGGGTCGCCCATGAATCTACTAAGGGGGGACATTTAGGTATAAACAAGACACGTGAAAAAATACAAAATTATATCTATTGGCCGATGATGACGAACGATATCGCGCGCTTTTGCCATTCGTGTGATTCGTGCCAGAGGACCATCCAAAGGGGGGGAAATGTCAAGAACGCCTCTTGCTAAAATCCCACTCGTTGACGTACTGTTCAAAAGGGTCGCTGTAGATATAATCGGTCCTATATTACCAGCATCCAAAGATGGTCGTAGGTATTTCCTAACACTGGTTGACTATGCCACAGGATATCCTGAAGCAACGCCTCTGAAGAATATTACGACAACGGCTGTCACTGAATCCCTTGTCGATATTTATTGCAGGATCGGCATACCAGAAGAAATCCTAACAGACTTAGGTACTCAATTTACATCAGAATGTATGAAAGTAGTATCTAGACTTCAAAATTCTGCAACTCCATCCGACGCCTTATCATCATATGTGCAACGGACTTGTGGAGATATAACGGAACGTTGAAATTAATGCTAAAAAGATTATGCAGAAAAAGAATGGCCGAAATACTTGGGTCCACTATTATCAGGGTTGGCATGATTGGGGACAACTGGGTTGTCCCCAATGGGTTTTTTCAATAAACCCCACCTTGAAAAAAAACATCAAAACACCCACATTTGGGTTGTATCTGGGTTTTATAAGAAAAAAAAAATGAAGGATAAAATTCAACTGCGACTGAAGGCTAATTAATTGAAAGATAGTAATATCTTATTTTAATTTCTTTAGTGTTTGGGTGGGGGGGCTTTTTTTAATTTCAACTTCTTATTGTAACAGCTTAAATGCCCTCTTTGTTTATTTGTTATATTATTTTTCAGCCAGTAACATTGCTCACTCCAGAAAAAAGGGGAGTCGCAAAAGAGCCCTAAGCTGAAGCTCTGTGGCCAAGACATCCCACACTCAAAAATACCCACTATACTAGGTGACAGATGTTACTTTCAAAACCCACATGAGTGACATGACCTTTCCTAAATTGCTGAACACATTGACAAGTGACAACATATACCAACAAAAACTAAAAAAAAATGGCAATACCGCATTTAAATTTATATGCACTAGTGGCACCAAAATTTGGCACAGAATAGAACCTTTTATAATATTTATACAAACAATCTTTGCGATCCACTTTATAACAATATATATATATACATATATAATATATATATATATATATAATATAATATATATATATTATATATAATATCAATATAATATACAATATATAATATATAATATATAATATATTAAATAACTATATAACATATATATATATGTACATATATAATATATATTATATATATATAATTATATATATATAATTTAATAAATATATAAAACGTACTTATTATATAATATATATATATGTGATGCAGGTAACATCGCATCCGCACATTATTAAGATCCGCATCTCCGCCTCCCATACTCGCCGCTTTGCCCTCGCGGATGTTGAGCGGAATGTTTTATTTGTCGAGAATTGAAAAAAAATTTTAATAATAAAAAATACTTAAGATGAATCTGCAAAATGAAAATGAAAATGAAATTTTAAAGGGCAATTCAAAAATGCTTGATATTCCATATCTTAAAGTTATCAAAGACATTCCAACTTCCTGGAATATAGTACACTTCATACGATGGAAAGAAATATTGCTCAAAGAACCTTGCTTTGTACTCCAGTTTGTATTCCAAAGTTAACATTCTAATAAATGTTGGAAAAATGAGACATCGATATCACACCGCATTAAGCTATTGAAACCATTTGAAGAAACTATCTACAAAAAATCAGCGCTCTTTAATCAGCTTAATAGGTCTCCGATTTAATAGATGTATACCATAATCTCAAATGCTAAGGAACGCATTTATTGAACATCTTCAAATGAAATTTATGGCGGTTTAAAAAAGAATGAAAGATCCAAATAAACTAAGCTAGAAAAACTCTTGGTTCTGTGGAATTAATGACCTTCCCTACTATTGCAACTTACTAGATCCCGTTATAAAGGCAAAGTTTTTTGTAACAATGAACAAGTTAAATCGTTACTTCGTGTTGCAATTGTTGGAAAAAACTTCAATCCGAACAGTCCATATTTCGCCACCCATTAAAAGGAAAAAAACGAAATCTACAGAACCCAACACCTCTACAATAAATCAATAACAGATTTACTGACTGGATTAATTTCTACAGTCCAGTATGATGAAGAAACACACCCCATTACCAAAAAATGTAGTGCAAATGATTGAAAACTATCACAGAAAAACGATTAGATTCATCAAATAATGATTCCAATCTCAGTTGGTCGGAAATTAAGCAAAAAGTTTACCCACGCTTTTTGAGTAAACTTGCAAGGAAATACTTGGCCTGTCCTCGAACTTATTCCAAGTGACAGAGTATTTAGCAATGCTGGGCTAATATATGAAAAAGAGAACATAGACTCTCACAAAAAATTGACTGTTCTCAAGCCCAACCTTTCCTATATGTGAAATTTCAATACTGTGCAGAAAACGTACTATAAATTCCAGAAAATCTCTTTCATTATGGCGAAGGTTGGGGAAAGAGGTTCGGTGGGGCGGTGCATTTGAGTTGGGTACCCAGTCCCGTACCCTGGTAACAAAATTACATTCACATAAAATTTTGAATTTGATTTCCCTGACTTTCCCTGACCACATCTCCAATTTTCCCTGACCAGCGTGTTCGTTATTTCTTGGTGTATAAAATTATTCTATTTAATTCATATTGCAGCCTTTTTACTCAGTTCATACATTAAATAATTGAAAAAAAATTAACCTTTTGAAAAAAAAAAAAAAAAATTTTTTGGGGTTTTTTTTTTTTCAATGGATAATTTTAAAAAAAAAAATATTTTTTTTTGTTAATCAATCCTAATACCTTACCCATAAAGCCGATGTTATGATGAATTTTTTTTTTACCCAAAGAAAAACAGTTTTATTATACAAAAAAAGAAAAAAAAAGAAATAAATTAGAAAGCTTACATTAACAGCCTAGGTGAATAGCGTCCACTGTAATTCCAAAAGTTCTAAAATGGGGAGATTTAGATAACTTTTTCTTCTCAATCATTTTGAATTTTTGATTTTATATAGTCTTCTTCTGTTAAAAGCTGCAGTTTTTAAACATTTTCTCTCTCTTCATTGATGTGCATTATTTTAAACAATCTTTTTCAACATTTATTCTTCTTTTTCTTTCTGTTTTGACTCTGGAGATGTTTTTCATATCTCCTATGGGCAGCTCTTGCATTTGTCAACATTTTTTGAGTGATAGGAAACTTTATGAATATCTTCATGAGATCTTATAGTATTGTGTCCACTGTTCTTTGAGAAATCACGACTATGTTCATTCAGATTCTCCCACTAAATTGCTTAATTTATAAAGAAAACCCTCCTTCCACTTCCATGCAAAAATATAAAATATCAGTCCTATTTTAATAATTTGCCACAATTCCGCATACATTGATTCCCAGGTACTATAGAGAAAAAAAACTCATTCAAGTCGCTTAGAAGGACAATCACCATCCAAAAATTATTTTGAAATTTTAATTCAAGGGTAGAATGAGCTTTCACTGTTAAAGTAGAGTATATGCTTTTTCTTCTCAGCAACCAGATCTGTATTCAGTTATTGGTGTACAGCCTCTAGAATAATCAAATCTTTCCCTTGTTCTGGCTTGATGAAAAACATACTAGATCCAATGATGAAGAGCCCATGGACAGGCTTAACTTCAGAGGACATCTTTCTAATATCTTTTCTGTCATTTGGTATGCACAGTCTGGCATTCAAGTTGTCATGTAAAATCTAAGCAAAAGCTTAGTTGTTGGTTGTAGCAGGCATTTTACTGAACTTAAGAAATCTTTCCATAATATTAAGTACGAAACATTGTAAATCTGTGAACAAAAATGAACCAAGGTTCAGTTTGTGACGTCCAACCACTGGTCGTTAAAGTTAAACTTTTTTTTGCTTGAAGTCTATCTTTATAAATAATAATAAATACCTTCAAACTGCACAAAAATCAAAAATCACTTCGTCAAAAGCCTCAAAAAAAAAAAACCTCAAAGTATAATTCCTAAAAAGAAAAGATATAAACAGATTAAATCATAAGTCATACAGTCTAAAACACATCCATTACCATCACCTTCCACGGAAGGATGAACTTTGAACAACTTCTACGAACAGAATAGGAAGAATATAGGTAATTGAGCTAAAAATAGAAAGAAACAGAATAGAAGTAGATTTAGGAATGTCATTCCTAGCCCATCTTTCATTCACTTATCAAATACATCTCTTCATTGCCACAAATATATACAGTAAGAAAAAAAACTATATCCAAAATATGAACCTTGGTCCAATGGATCATTCTTCATTATGTTTGGGAAATTTTAAAATTTTTCCCTGACTTTTTTTTGAATTTCCCTGACTTGTCAGCATATTAGTTTAAAACGTTATCCTGACTTCCCTGACCGCATTTTATTTGTCCCTGACTTTTCAGAAAGTGTGAACCCTGATTATATATATATATAGGTTGGCTAAAACTCGAAATATATATTATATATAATATTATATATATATATAATATATATTATATATATATATATATATATAGGTATAGTATAAATATATTATATATATATGATAGTATAATATTTAAAATATATATAATATTATATATATATTATATATATTTTATAATATATATATAATATATATATATATATAATATATAGTATATATACAGCATACTAGTCCTATATTAGTATAATATTATATTTACTAGACATATAATAATATAATATATAATATATATATATTATATAATGATTGAGTTTTATTGTTTATTAGTTGTATTAGCTTTTCTTTAAAGGATGAATGTTTCTTGGCTGGCGGAAGAAGGAGAGGAAGATGAAGGAAGCAAGAAGTGTGAAAGCTAGCCTGGTTTATTATGGACATAAGAAGATGATACATGCTTTATTTGTAATGTTGTGCTTTAGTGAATTTTTATTGTCTTACTAATTGTTTCGTTCTTCTTCATGTATATCTCATATCAAATCTCCAACAACACATTTGAAATTAATATAATGGGATAATTTTGCTAAGTCTAATGTGTCGGTAATACGGTCACAATAAGACTGAGGAATAGGGTATGGAATTAAGACCTAGTAGTAAAGGTTTAAGCAAAGTAGACAAGGTTTAGTTGACGCTGAACGTTTTTAGATGTACAGGTGAATAGCATTGCTTTTTGGATAAAATAAACGTTTAGGGAAACAGACCACCCTCTCCCACCCGAGACAATTCAGAGGAAGAAACTATAAGCAAACACTTTCTCCTTTTATTTAGGCAATTATTATCAGCCTAATAATCAAACACAAAATAATAAATACATCAGATGCCGTCAATAGCCACACCTCTAAAATAACATATGTAAACTACACATTATTTAGAAAGTCAAACACATTATATCTACTTTCATTATCACACACGTCTGTATGATGAGGAGGCGCGTGACTGAGTATTGGACTCGCTTCTCTCATTTGAGGGTGGAGTTTGTTATCACTATTCTCTGCTTATCAACACATTTCTAGTAGGTAGCAGAGCGTAAGGTCGTTCGCGAAACGTTGCCATATCTGGCATCCTAGTGCAGTAAGTAGTTTTCACAACATGAGATCTATCCGTCGCTAGGGATTCACAGCAGCAGGTGAAGATATGGTGAATAATAACGTATTGTGGTTAACGGAAAAGCGAGATGAATAGCACCCAGTGAGCGGCCTGGCAATCCATAAAGTTAACCTGCAGAGGTGACAATGGATACGCAAGAAAATAAGCTGAAAGTATCAGATAGGGCAAGAAACAGATCTTCTGAGCATATCGTACATGACGTTTTGGTGAAGAAGACCACGAACGAGAAGAGGCACACAAGGGCTAGCTTTTGACGAGATTTAAAGGCGAGAACAAGGCCATTTCGAAGAGTGGAGAAGATAACGATAGTGATGGAAAGGTGTTGGGAAGAGAAGATAAGGAACGGAGCGACGTGGAAGTTATCATGCGAGATGACAAACATATTATGAATGAATATAGAACAAGACAGGAAAGACAGAGACGACAGGATAATGACGCCTATTTAAGTATTTTTACATAAAGAGGAAAACTGGTGAGTCCATGTCTATTAGGGAGTATGTGAACAGGGTATGAAGTTGGTGGAGGAGAACAATGTAAGGTAGTGTGGGAAGAGGGATCTAACGGTAGAATGAAATGTGTGCACTTTGCATGGAAAGAGACGAATATTGATGAACAATCAAAAGCAAATGGTCTTCGCAGTATTGTGTAAGGATGTGTGGGAGTTTTTAAAAATTTTTAAATGATGAATGTGGGTGAACCATTCTAGTGGAACATGGAGCTTTGCAGGAAGCGCGTAGAAATGGTTGCCACGATCGCGAAATATACGAAGTACTGCATGAGTGTCAGATGCGACACTATGAGCGCCAGGAGAGCAGATTATAGGAATGTATAACCAAGGCAACCAAAGAAGACTGCAAGAGAGGGTAGGGCCCACATTAAAGGGTTTAAGAGGTAGGAGTGAGATGGAAAAGCTGAATGCAAGAGATCTTTTTGAGAGGGTGGTGGTTTTATTAACAGAATATCACTTTGCGTATTTGTGCCCCAAGAATGCTTTGAATGATAGAAAGGAGAAAGAGTGTTCGAGTGGTGAGAATCGAGAGCAGCGGAAGGAGGATGTGAGGGGGAATGTAGAACGTGAGAAAAACAAGGTGTATGTGGCGGAGAGAAAGGAGGTAGCAACTGTAACAGGTGAGAGAGACATGGAATCTGGTATGACTGATGGGGGTTATCGGAGGAGGTGGGATAGATTCGGGAATCTGAAAAGGTGTGATTTTTGTCATTCGGAAAA
>JABUQX010057343.1:25000-44814 GCA_015478945.1 Trachelipus rathkii
GAGAGAGAGAGAAAGAGAAGAGAGAGAAGAGACAGATAGGGAGGAGAGAGAAGAGAGAGAGAGAGAGGAAGAGAGAGGAGACGGAGAGAAAGAGAGAGAGAAAGAGAGAGAGAGATGAGAGAGATGAGAGAGAGGAGAGAGAGAGAGAAGAGTAGCGTTGTGTATTATTAAAATATGCGAAATACAAGAACAACAATGAATTTAAATTCTAATCATTTGCTGTTGTGGTCTGAATGGTGTCGTTTTTAGGAGAAAAAAAAAAAAACAATAAAAGGGCAGAATTGTCTACATAAAAGTAGATAATGATAAAGTGACAGGTCATTAATGAAAGTCAAAAATGTAGGTTATAGAACAGAACCTTATTATAACGAATATTGAAAAATTAATGAGACCAAAAGGATAAATAAGTTCAACAAAAAGATTCAAAAAAATGCAGAGGACCAAAATGTTGAGAAAAGGGAAAGAAGTTTAATCAGCTGATCTATCCTTACAAAAATCATGCTGTGAATGAGAAGTTGAATAAGCACATGTTTAAAGTAGGAAGGAAAGGTCGAAGTTGATAATTAGAGAAGAAACAGCTAACCAAAGAAGGGCCCATTTAAGTTTTAGGAAACGCAGGGAAAATCCCATCATAACCATACGCGAGAATAATCAAATCTATAGAAATTATGAAATTAGACGAAAGTAAATTGGTGGGGAAGAGGAGGAGTAGAATAGGGAATCAACTCAAATGGGATTAGAAACAAAAATTTGAGCAAAGAATATCAGCATTGTGTTTATCAAATTTAGCAACAAGTAGCAGACAAATTCTTTCATTTTATTTTTAACCACTTGATATGTATTATTGCATTACTACGGTACCTTGTACTATTAAATATTTTAGAGTCAGTATTTCCAAAAAAAAAAATATGGAAGAAAAAATTCCAATATAACGTGAGAAAAAAAAGTGATTTTGAAATAAAACAAAACTAAACAAAACAAATTTTTAATTCAATAAGTTTTGAAAACAATACCCCATGTAAATTAACCAAGAATGATTATGAATTAGATAACACTTCTTTAACTTTAGGCTGATTGAGGATTGTATTAAACCAGCGGGTAAGGCAAGGAAATCTTTTTTTTTCAACATTACCAAAAGCATTATCATAAATTGGTAAAAACACAACAAAAGCATAAATATCTGCCAAGGATAAACTTTCACCGACTAGATAAGTATGATCTCTCAAGTACAGGTTCAATTTTTCAACCAGCTTTATGGCAGCATCATATGAGTTATTTTTTGATTTTGAAAGAAGTCCAGTATAGAAAGTGGGTAACAAATCGGCATCAGTAGCAAGCATCCAACTGATGATTTGTGATTCTCTACATATATTCTTATTCCCCTTTAATTCTGATGGAGCTAAATGAAATGCAACTGACACACAGTTTCTACCAACTTCAGTTGGTAATGAATTTTTATTAAGTTTTTCAATTTCAGATTGTATTTGAATATCATCTAAACCAGAATATTTAGCAGCAATCAAATAAGATAATGACAGTGTGTTTTTCTTGTTGAATTCCTCTGACTGTGTTAAACACCTTTCTTTTTCAGTGTTTTCCTGCATGGGTTTATTACAGAGGAGTGGCAAATTTAGCTTAACTGATGAGCAACCAAGTTTATTTTCTGCAAATTTTGTTGCAATCAATACAGCCTCTGACAATGAAGATATATTAGTGCCACAAACTTGGGCTGACTCGGGTTTACCACCACCCTTTCCATTAAATATTTCAGTCAATCCCTTGACCCATTCATCTGCTCTTAAACCAGTTTGTGTTACCAATGATTTTGGTACTGAAGCCATTGCGAGAATTTTGTTAATATCCTCATCAATACTTATCAGTAATGTAGGGGGACCATTTTTAACTTCTTTCAATGCATCATTCAGAATTTTGTTTTGAGCAAAAGCTTTTAATTCTAATACAAGATATGGGATACCTGGGTTTAAACTCAGAATCTCTTTTGTATAATCTATAACACCTTTTGAAATAGCAGCTTTGCGTGTGCGATCGGCATCACCATGCTCCTTTTTAATCATTTCTACAGTTCGTCGAAGTTGTTCTTTATGCCAATACTGCATCTGTGCATGATTGATATTTTCTAGAATATCTGTCAGCAATTTTACAACCTCCTTATACGGAATATTGTTTTTACTTATTCTAATTTTTAAATTATTAAGCTCATTTTCCAAACTCTCTCCCTTCCGTATAGCTTTAAGCGCTTCTGGACCAGTTAAAGCAACTATACGCCGAATTCCTTTTGCAATGGCTTCTTCTGATATTATAACTAAACTTTCAGCATGTCCAGAATTCAAAAGATGGGTACCACCACAAAATTCAATACTAGTAACACTTCCAGCTTGACTATGAGGATCTTTTTCCAATTTTTCTACCGGAATTCCAATTGAGACGACTCTCACTGGGTCAGGGTAAACTTCTCCAAATACAGCTCTCAATCCTTGAATGCTTTTTGCAAGAGCAAGAGGCGAATTTTTTGCATATACAGGTTTGCAATCGAGAATCATTGTCTGACAAATTTCTTCAGCTTTTTTAACCTCTTCAACTGTCATAGCACCTTTACTTGAAAAATCAAATCTAAGGCGATCAGGTGCAACAAGAGAACCTCTCTGATCAGCAGCTTCGGTTAAGACCTGCCTTAAAGCAAAGTTTAAAATATGAGTTCCTGTATGGTTATTCATTAATAACTTTCTTCTAACAGAATCAAAGATCAAATCAAATTCATCTTTTACCTTTATTGTTCCCTCTACAACTCCAATATGACAAACATATCCACCTTTAATTTCTACAAACTCTACCTTAAATTCTGTATCTTCATCTCCAATTTTTACCATAAACCCTTCATCAGCCATTTGACCACCACTTTCAGCATAAAAGCAAGTTTGATCAAGTATAATTCCACATCTTGAACCAGGTTTTACTTCCATAACAAACTGAGAGTCATACCTAATAGCAAGGACTTTTCCTTTGCATTTTCCAAAGTCATAATTTAGATTCGAGTTTGTAGCATTATAACTATATTTTGCAAGGTCTTCCGTAAAGGGAATATTAACATTTTTCAATTCTTCGATTGCATGAACATCTAATTTATAAGAATTGTCTTGACCTTGTGCTACACCTTTTGATTTTTCTTGTGCTTCTTTCTTGGCAATTTCAAACTCTCTCATGTCAACTTTAAGCCCTTTTTCTTCAGCCATTAACTGTGTCAAATCTACAGGAAATCCATAGGTATCATAAAGTCTCCATGCAACATCTCCAGGAATAATATTAGAAGTACTTAATTTGTGTATTGTTCTTTTCAATAACTTATGCCCCCGATCTAATGTTTTCAAGAACTGTTGTTCTTCTTCATTTACAATATCCTTAATATACTCTATGTCTCTACTTACCTCTGGAAAAACATTTTTCAAGATGATCACTACATCATCAATAAGTGAAGCAAATACACTTGGCTTTGCATTTAATTTTTCTGTAGCATACCGAACACCTCTTCTTAAAATTCTTCTTAAAACATAGCCTCTGCCAGTGTTATCAGGTAAGCCACCATCTGACAATGCAATTGTAAGAGTTCGTGCATGATCGGCTACTACTCTATATGCCATGTCAATGCCATCTATATCTTCATCGCCTACTTTGCCAGTGTAAGGTCGCACTCCTGTTTTATTTTGAATGGCACTAAACAACGGAGTGAATAGATCAGTGTCATAGTTAGAGCGTTTGTTTTGGAGAATCGATACCACTCTTTCTAAACCCAAACCACAGTCAATATGTTTTTTAGGCAAGCTTTTCAATAAGCCATCGTTTTCTCTATTGTATTGCATAAAAACTAAATTCCAAATTTCTATTACATCAGGATCATCTTGATTAACCAAAATGGATGCATTTCTATTTCCAATTCTGTCAAAATGAATTTCTGAACAAGGTCCACAAGGTCCTGTATCTCCCATCTCCCAGAAGTTATCTTTCATATTACCTGGAAGAATTTTTTCTGGTGAAACACCCAAATCAATCCAAATTTGTTTACATTCTTCATCGGGTTCAAGCCCTTGCTCAGGGGAACCACCAAAATAAGTCACATACAGTCTATCTTTTGGCAATTTGTAAATATCTGTCAACAGTTCCCAAGCCCAGGAGCATATTTCCTTTTTAAAATAATCCCCAAAGGACCAATTTCCAAGCATTTCAAAGAAGGTATGATGATATAAATCTTTTCCAACATCATCCAAGTCATTATGTTTTCCTCCTGCTCTGATACATTTCTGTGAGTTTACTGCTCTTCTCAATTTTGCTAAATGACTACTAGGATCAGCAGAACCTAAAAATATAGGTTTAAATTGATTCATCCCAGCATTGGTGAAGAGGAGAGTTGGATCATCTAATGGGATAGTTGGGGAGCTATGTACATATGTATGATCAAGTTTTTCTTTAAAATAATTTAGAAATGTATTTCTAACTTCCACAGCTTTCATTGTATATAAAATATAAAACCTGAAAAAAAAAGAATAGTATTAGTTTACTTTATTTATTAACTTATTTATTTATTAATTTATTAGTTTACATAATTTATACAGGGTATAGTGCAATTATACACCCCTAGATGTAAAATTCAGTTTATTACCACTGTGTTGTCTCATGGAAAAAGAATGGTAAACTAAGCATCATTATTCCCACTTCTCAGACTTTCTATCATTTCCCCCCATGCATTTCGGTGAAAATTTTGCTGTCCACTGAATATAATAAAAACTTTATATAGAGTGCTGTATTAGAGTTATTTAAGGTGATGAATGATAAGACAAAGAGAAATGGACAAACAAGGAAATAATTTAATATTAATTATTGATTTAATTCTTTTAATTTGCAGATAACTTAACTATTACTTGGCAAAAGGCTCCTAAAATTAATATAACAAAGATTTTATTTTTTGCATAGGAAAGGGAAAGCTTAGAGTAATTATAAATGTTTGGTGGAATAATGTTAATTGTATTAGGATTACTCTATTATGGCTGTTGGTAGTTTGGATACTTTTATATAAATTATTATTTCATCATAGCATCAACTTCCTCTAAGTTAATATATTTTGCTATATTGAATTAAAAAAGAAAATTAGTGAGCAATCTTCAAGGCATAAAAGGTAGCTATCTTTTGTTATCAATAAAGTTAGTTCTTCTACTGTAAATGAAATATCAATCACTGGTGGCTTAGATATTGTTGCCGGAAATGGGGGAATATAAAGTTGAGGTATAAAGAAAAGAGTAAAAGATGGTCCTCAATTCTCAGATTAATGAAGAGTATGAGAGTGTGTTGGAAGAGCAGAAGGCTGGGTCTATGTAACAGAAGATGAAATAAAGCACCAAGCTTTAGGAATAAGAATGTTATTACAAGGAGGAGAATATGACTTGGAGAGAAGCACTCTAAAGACAAAGGAACAGAAAATATTCTAAAATATGTTTGAAAGAGTATATAAAAAGGACAACAGAATGGATAAAATGAAAAAGGCAATAGACCTTATCAAAATAGAAAGAATGGAAGAGATTATACAAATGGGAAACTATGTGAGATGGTGAAATGATTAAAGAACTGAGAGGAAGTCATTTAATCTATGGAGCTAATTTGAAGAAGACCGATTTTCATAATATTTCCAAGAGTCTGCAGTCAAGAAGAATATGTATATAAAAAAATGAAAAAAGCTTTGGGAAGGATTTTTCAGGATGAAGAAAAGGGTTATTTTATGAGTCACAAGAAAGTAAATAGGGGAAGACTGGGAAGGTGAGACGAAAAGAAAGATAGAGTAATGCTACAAATGGGGAATAAAATAATGTAGCTAAGAATTGCGGTGGAGTAAATGAAAAAACAGAATATATGTGTTTCAGGTTTGAGAGAGAGGGAAAATAAACTGATATTGTGTAAAAATGGATATGTTTTGTTACATATGCAAGGAAAAAGCTCATATAACGAGTAATTGTCCAGATAAGGGGAACAACAAGAATAAATTGGAAGAAAAAGAGAGAGTATAATGGAGAGAGTATGAGGGGGAAAGAGAAGAAGGTTTAAATCTAGAAATGACAGAGGGCATTTTAGATACTGGATGAACAAGTCAGTATGTGGAGAATTGCAACTAACAAAGATTATTATGAGAATAACAGGATGAAATTAGGAGAATAAATGGAGGTTAACAAAAAATCAAAAAGAATATTTGTTTGGAGAAAGAATATAGTGGTACCAAAGTAGTTAATATCTCATGTGTAGATAGAGGAGTAGGAGTTAAAATAAGGACAGAAGTAGTAAAAGAAGAAGTAGTAAACCTTTGTTGATAGGAAGAGAAACTGAGGAAAATGGGTTTAATATTGAATGCAGAAAGTATGGAAACAATTCCTCTAATTGAAGGAGTGAGAACGAGTAATAATCTATTGGGAGTGACTGGATTGAAAAAAAAAATACTGATAAAGAAACAAATTAGTTCAATGCACCTTCAATTTGGAAACAGAAGTATTGAAAAAAGTTAGCAATTTATTAAAACAAGTTATAAGAATGAAGAGGTTTTTTTAGAACAGGAAAAGAAGATGAGACAAGTATAGGAGATGGGTAATAATTATACAGTATGAATGATACAAGAGGGTACCTGAAAGACTCGTGGTTGGACTACCAATGACTCAGTTTTATTGAATCATTGCCACGGACCTGGGGAAATGGAGTGATGGTAAAATTCCTCATAATTGCAACCAATTATGTTTGAGCACCATGGATAAGACAACAGAGTATTTATAATGAATTGAATAAACATTTCTGATGCATCAAAGAAAGTATTTACAAATAATGGGTTAGAATTTCAGAATGAAGAGATAAAATTCGTGACAATGTCTACAGACAGAGCTCGGAGTACTGCAGTGGAAAGCCCATTGAGCAATAGGAAATGTGAAAAGATGGTAGGGTTGCCAAAGTAGGATGAGGAAATTGGAGGAAGAAAAATGACTGTCTGGGACATCAATTTAGTATGGATGTGGTGGCAAAGAATAGCTTACTAATAACAGGTGGACTGAACTAGAGATGTACCGATACCAGAAAAGAGGCTGATACTGATACTCTATTTTTTAGGTGTCGATACCGATACTTTAATTAATAGTTAATAAATACAGAGTAAAAGATAACATTTGTGTACTGCTAGGCAACTCAGGATTGCATTCCCTGAACAACCAATACTTAGCCATTTATTTCAGTATTGGATTGTGCCCAAGTACTGGATTATTTAGAAAAATTAAAAAAGCCACCACCTGACCAAGAATGATTGTGGTGAATTGTAAATAATAACTTTTTATGTTTGTGTTATCAAAAAAATATTCCAGTTTCCGATTTTTCCATAATATTAACCCAAAAGCTACATAGCTTTTATGTTTCAACATGATTACAATTAAAGAAGATTCTTTAACTAGCTACAATATAAAGAATAAAAATAATGAAAGAAGAGACCTCAATTAATCAGCTAAAAAAGAAAAGGAAAATTAAAAAAAAAACGCATTATTCAAACATGACATAATAATAATATATATTACTAATTTAATATAAAGATAGATATTCAATACTCAAATTCCAAAATTTTTTCAAATTGTGATGCAAAAACATTAACTTTCACTAGATCTGGCGAGAGCCTGTTCCTTGTTGGGGTGTTTACACCACCTACACTAAAATTAAGCTCGCTCTCGACTGATGAGGGAGGGTGATAAATATTTGCTTAGCACTGATAATGGAAACCTTGGCCGTTACATGCCACACATGAAAGGATTCTGCTTATATAGGCCGCAATCTCCATGTTTTCTCGATTTCTCATCTTCTCTTTCACCAGATTGCAATTTGAACTTTGCTCCTGATGACTGTCTCTTCAGTTTTTGAGATGAGGTTCCTTGGTGTGCTTTGAAGGTGAATAAGATGTCAATGCAATTTCGGCCATAACTTAGCAAAATCTAACATATCCAAATCCTCTTTATCTCAGTAGTTATTTGCTGAAAAGCCCACCCTTGCCAAGGGTTGCTGATAAAGCGGTTTCCACTTCTGTGAATCTTTTTTTTTTGTTCACATGAGCAAGTCCTTGGTTATGCTATTTAAATTATTTCTAGAAGTGGTTCACCATCGGAGATGGCCATCTTTGGGTTCATCTAGCTTAAGGAAAATTCCTATTATGAACCTTTATATATCAAAACTGGGTTTATTACACACAATGTAAAATAAAAAAATATTTTGTTTCTTCTGATTCTTTTTAATGTTTTTATGCAGATTCCAAATATGTTTTTAGTTTTCTATTACCATCGACCCATTTTAGTTATGACGCATAAAAGTAATATTGGCAATCTTCTATTATAGTCGTTACCAGCATCACGCGAGTAAAGTCAGTGCCATAATGTTTTATGGATTGCATGCTTTAAAGGACTTAATATATAAATATATATATATATATATATATATATATATTTATATATATATATAATTATATATAAATATATATATATATATATAATATATATATATATATATATATATATATATATTATATATATACCGTAAAAGAGGGACTTTGACCGGTTTGACTTTAAGTGCTTGTCAAATCGTGTCAAATAATTTTATTAAATAATAATCACATATACATATTTTTAGTTTAAAGTTGAATGAATAATATTAATTTAAACTGACGTTGGTGGTTTCTGTTTAGCTAAAAATAGGGTGTCAAAAGTCACCCCCCCTGGTTGGGGTGACTTTGACTGGGCAGTCAAAGTCACATAATTATTATTGTAATTATAATTTATGTTTTATTAATTATGTACTTGTATCTTTGAATAAATTAATTTTATATAATATCTTGGCTCCAAATTTTTTTAGTTTTAATATGGTTTTAAATATTTTTTTGTTGATTATTTTCATCAAAAATCCTTTATCTCCGTTTTTCAGATAACAGAAAGAAATAAAAGATAGTTATTATTACATAAATTCATCCAATTACTTATTATATAATTTAAATAAAACATAGGGTGAATATATATAAACCATTTTTGCTGGTTAAAGCCCATTTTTTTGCGGTCAAAGTCACCCAGACTCAAAAAAGAGGAAATATAAATAAAAACAAAATTAAATAAAAAAAATAAAGACCAACATAATTAAAAGCAAATTAATATTATATAATTAATAATAAGTTTAGTGTGAATATATTTGAAGCCATTTTTTGCTGGTTAAAGCCAGTCAAAGTCACCCCAGGACCAAAAAAAAGGAAAAAAAAAAAAAAAAAAAATAAAATTAAAAATAAAAGTAGAAAAAAATTTAAAAGAAATTATATTATTATATATTAATAAAAAATCATGGTAAATATATATGAGCATTTTTGCTGGTCAAAGTCCCCCAGACCCAAAAAGACCACCCAAGTCCAAAGTCACCCCAATGACTTGACCGAGTATAACTTTTTTTTTATTCACTACACTTCCAAATAATCTACCTAAGGCCTTTCTACATAGGTTATGTTAAATAAAGTTGTTTCTCTTACTTACAGTTTTTTTTATATTCACCATGTTGTACAAAAGGGTGAAAAATGAATTTTTTTTACGATACACAAACAAATCTAAATATTTTTTTTAATATTTACAATTTCACTAATGATATAGTATATTCTCCTAGTACAATCATTAATGTTCAAAATCTATGGAAAGCACTTTCCATGTATCTCTAATAATTTTTGAGTTATGGCTCAATATAGAAGAAGGGGTCGAAAATGGTCAAAGTCACCCCGTAGGTCAAAGTCACCCCCTTCTACGGGGGGTTATAAATATATATATATATATAATATATATATATATATATATATATATATATATATTAATAATATAATATATATATATATATATAATATAATATATATTATTATTTAAATTAATATATATATATATTATATATATTATTTAATATATAAGAGGTGTTACCGGGAATTCCGCGTCCAGCGAATTTCAGCCGAAGATGAATAAATCCTACAAAATAAACGGCCTACAATGTACTTATAATTAAAAAATTCTGAAGCGGAATTTATACATAGCCCATTAGCCCATCTTTAGAAAATATAATGTAGCCTGTGTAGTATTCATACCACAAGTTATTTCATACCAACATTTATTGAAATAAAGTTACTCAATATCCAAAATATAGATGAGTATATTTTTTTACTCATTTAATTCAATTAAAATCCAAAATTAAATATATATATATATAATATATAATATATATATATATATTAATAATATATATATATATATATATATATAGTATATATATTATATATATAATATATATATATATAGATAGTATATATATATATATATATATATATATATATATATATATATTATATATATATTATTATAATATATATATATATATATATATATATATATAATATATATATTATATATATATATATAGAATATATATATATATATAATATATATAAATAATATTATATATTATATATATATAATATTATATATTATATATATTCTAATATATAGATTATATATATATATATATATAAACTATATAAAGAAAGAAACATAGTCCAAATTTTCAAACTGGCTCATAAGCCATTGAGTAGTTAAAGAAATAAATGACTCGTTTGAATATTTAACTATCCATATTTTCTGAAGAATTGCCTGTGATTTGGGGTCATTAATATGGCAAATTTTTTGGGGAAGAAATTCCTCCCAAGACTCAACTTGTTGTCACGGCTCATCTTCACTATTTTGGGTGGTCAGTGTTCTAGAAAATACAGGATTCTCCCTTTTACTATCAAATTTTTGACTCCCAGATATTCTCTTCGGTGATGATTTTCATATGTTTTTGTGAACTACCCAGTTTTATTTTTGTGGTGTATTTCACACTCTATTCAAGATTTGAACATTTTAATAATAAAACTTTACGAAAATGGCATTTTAAATTAAAACAATTTTGCGAGGTTATTATTATGACAAATCTGTAATCAATTAATGAACAAAATTTTATCAGAAAATATGTTAAATTATAATATAATATAATAATAATATATATATATATATAATATATAATAATATATATATATAATTAATATATATATAATATATATATATAATATATATATATATATGATAATATATATATAATATATATATATAATATATAATTAGGGATGTACCGATAGTAATCGGTATTGGTATTGGTATCGCAGTATCGGCCATTTTTGTGGGTTATCGTATCGGTTAAGATATGGCCCGATTATTCTTTTTGGATGAAAAATTGAGAAACTTTTATAGATTCAATAATAAATCTATTTTATATATATATTATATACTATATAATATTAGGATGTGCCGAATATTCGGTAAGAATTCGGTATTCGGCAAAAATACCGAATATTCGGTATTCGGCTTTTTGCCGGAAACTATTCGGGCCGAATATTGAGCTTTATAAACAATAAATTTCGTCAACATAAGGAAAGTTATTTCAATTTAAAATTGAAATTTTAGAAACCGCTATTTCAAAAAAAAAAAATATAATACCAAATTTGTAGCCCAATAAGGCGAAAATCTTTGTCATTGTCAGATCCTATAAAGGCCTCTGACATTTTTCAATATTCTAAAAAATAGAATTCATTGTGTCATACGGGATAATGGAAACATGGTAGCTGGTATAAAGGAGAATGGCTTGCTATCAATGTCATGTTTTATTCACGTGTTGCAACTATGCCTTCACGATTCAATATTATGCAGAAGTCTGTTAAAGATATTTTATTTACTGCAGAAGGCATATCCTTCTCATTTTCACCATTTGCAGCAAAGCTTTAACAACTTACAGATCAAGCTGAATGTTCAAACGCAAAATTAATTTCAAGACGTTTCCTTACCCGCTGCGATTTCAAACTATGAATGTTAAAAGTTGTTTGAACAAAAAAGTTCCCCTATCCATATATGAGGGAGCAACAAAATGTTGACTGATTCAGTGGCAAAATAATATCCATTTACTTGAGACATTTGACAACATCAATTAAAACAAGCATAAACTGTGAAGTAATATTTGCTCAAGCAGTCCCGGCAATGAACAAGAAATTTAATTAAAAAATAAAGGCGATAAAGCAATTGCTTTTTATATTAATTACACTCGTTGAAAGCTTTAAGAAATCAGTAGAAAAAAAGTATTTAAGATTCTATGTGATAAAGGACTGCATGCAGCTATGAGCCAAGATCCAACGTGATCTTAACTAAAATGTCTGTATGCAGATGAATCAGTTAAAAAATTCCTTAGATAGAAAGGACTGATGATTATGTAGATACTGATCTTCTTGCTGACGATATTTCACGTATAGTGGGGGAAAGTATGAAGCTGAAGGTTCCGTTTTTACTTCCTTTTCTGGTAATTCTTTAAAGAAACTGTGACATAAAACCTCGTCATACAGAAAAGGAAGGAGAGAAAAAAGAAAGTCCCATTATGCAGATAAATCATTTTTGTATCTCAAGAGAAAGGATATATACGCAAATGACGTCAAGAAATAAAGAAAGTATTACAAAGCTTGCCTCCTATTTGACCAGTGAAAGACAAATGATATTCCCCTTTAATGTGGTGAAAAACAACTGAAATAGGATATGAATTGAAAAAAACTAGCAACTAAATACCTTTCAAGCATCCACCGTTCACAGTTCGAAGTGAAAGAATATTTAGAACAGAGAATGTTTTATGAAGCCCACAAGAAATAGGTTATCCCTGAAAATGGAGAACTGCCAATGTTCTGTCATTTTAACCTTGAGAGCTTATTCAAATGAAGTTTAGTTTAATATCTTTAAACTACGAAACTTTTCAATTTTCCATTTAATTATTTTAATATGTGAATGGTTTGCTATAGGTAAAGAAATAGTTATTTACTTTTTGTTTTTTTACTTGTGTATATAACACTGGGAAACATGAAATTTCTTAATGGGTTCGAAAATTTTTATGATATGTGATTCCAAAAAATGTAATCGGTTTTTGCATATCACATCGCATTGGTGAGATATTGTGTGTAACACAGTTGAAATTTATGTGAGTACCTTTTCAAGAGGTCTATCACAATTATTGGATTATATATATATAATATATATATATAATATTATATATATTATATAATATATATATATAATATATAATATAATATATATAGTATATATATAATAATTATTATATATATATATATTAATAATATATATATATATATATATAAGAAGGGAAGAAGTTCAAATCGGCAATTATATGATTCATGTCTTTGATAGATATATGTAAACATATAATACAATGAATAAAAGAGTAATATGGGACAACAATAATGTAAATGAAGAATGGTTTAGCTAATTAAAACATACCTACAGATGGTAGTAACTTTCTCTCGTAGACGATCTACTGTGGCATAGCGTCTTGAATATCCCTCATAGCGTCCAACAATAGTCGGCCATTTCATATTTGATATCCACTTGCCCTGTAAACATCTTCATGAACTTTAGATCTGTGGAATCGTCCACCCTTCATCACTGTAAATCCCTATGTTATCAGGAAATTTCTTAGGTGAGAATGTAAGCAGTGCAACTGTTTATATTCATTCTACATCCATGAGAATGAAAAATGTCTAGCAGTCCTGTACAATGAGTGGTTCTCGGCTTTCCTGCTTCCCCAGAAAATTGTCACTCTAAAAAGCATACACGCTCTTGCCTCTAAACACAGTCATTGTGTAAGCCAAAGCAGCATCACGGAGAGTGTCGCGTTTTTGTGGGCTCCATCAAAGTATCCCAGCTTTTTCTTCTCGTCCCTCAGACCAGGAAACGTTGAGCATATATAGCTGAAGCATTCACCATATCATGGTCCAGGGCCTTACAAAATGTTTCATCAAACCAAGTTTATGGTGTAGTGGAGGTAAGATGATGTTTCTCTCTGTACAAGTGCGTTCACGTCGATGTTCCTGTCACTGGCGTCGAAGTTTTCCCTCGTGGCCATGTCTCTTGTGTGGGTCCGTATCCTTTGCCGCCCGGCTGTCCCGAATAGCCACAGGAGGCAGGATATTTGTGAAAACTGCTTGGCTGACCAAAGCAGAAATTGTTTACATTTTGAGGTCGACGCATATTTACCATCCTTGTACCTGATATTGTAGCCTATCCAAAAACTGTCTTGATTTTTGCATACTCCTCTCTCATCCGTACCGATTACCCTACTGACCGAAGTCAACCTGTTCGTTGTGTAAACAACACCCACCACTTTAACTGCTCTTGGAAAGTATCTCTAGGTCTCGCCGACTACAATGTTTATTTGCCCACTCACCTGCATCGCTTTACTGGAGTCCATACGAGTAGTAGCCTGCAACTTCACTGCAATACACAAGTTACCATCTGACTGGAAGAGGCTCCGCAGCTCTGCTTCCTGTTACGATAAAATCGTTACTCTTGTGCCAGGGTCCAGTAGTCATTTTTCATGCAACCTCAAGGCCACAGCAACAAATACAACTCTCATACAAGACCGTTCAGTTCACCCCTCGGTAACAATGACGGACCATCCACTGTATTTCCAGATGAAGATAGACAATTCACCATCATTGCATCCATAAATGTTAGACATACTAAAGTTTACCACATGCTTCCGAATATCACGCCCCAGTAAACTTGTGCTGCTAAGATATATGGAGAAGGTAACGTCATACAGCCTTTAGGGATGCGCATCATAGATTTTGCATTCCTAGGGAATAGCAAAAATAGAATCCATGATTGCACAGAAAACGGATGTGAAAAAACCAGCAAATCGCCGAGAATATTACATGGAATCAGCACTCCGAATTACTATATTATCTGCCTACAAAAGCCATCCAAGAAAAAATTTCACCTTTTTTTGTTGACCAGTGTACATTTTCTTTATTTTTCCCTAAATGGATGACGAACTTTTGAAATACTATTCGGACCGAATAGCGGAAGTGAGTATTCGCTGTTTACCTCGGTTCCTCATTTCTTTTCTCTACTTCGGTTATTCCGCGTTTTTCTTGTTCGGTACATCCCTAATATTATATATATATATATATATATATATATATTATATATATATTATATATAATATTATATATAATATATATATAATATAATATATATATATATATATATATATTATTTATAATAATAATATATATGAATATATAATATATACTATAATATATTATATATATATATAATATAATACATATATATAATATAGTAATATAATTATATATATATATAGCACCTAGGTTATTTTTATTTTTTTCCTCGACTTCTTTTTAACTTAGATTTTAGAGTTCTCCAACATTCTGGTTTTAGCGTAACATTTAACTATTTGGATAGCCATTATTATAATTTATACAGATTTAGCTTCCACTTTTTTAGTTGATCAATGGTATTTTTTTCTTCTTTTTCTCAATTTCTGATGGTGAGTGCCGAGAGTGTTTCGAACTCTCTTGGATATTCATATTTTAGATATTTACTGTAAATAGGGTTTTAGAGTTTTAAAATTTTAGGTTTTGGCATACAAATAATTTTTATTCATTTCTCCTTTTTGTTTTTTTTTTATGATTGTGTGTACGTGTATGATAACCAATTTGCAAAGCGCGGGCTTGTCTGTTGACTTTACCAACATCAGTGGCTTTGCCACTCTAACTCTGCATCCATGAAAACCACCTCTCTAACTCTAACTATTTTTTGCTCTTGTCTGACCCCCAGATGGATAAGAATTCATTTTCTAACTCTTTTAATATACGGTATCCAACTATAACTTATTTTATAATTTCCTCCTGAAGGGTGGAGTATGTGCCTATGTAAACATAAACACTCCTAAAACACGTCTCAAGAATCTCGAATCTCCTAACTTTGATGTTCTGTGGCTTAAAATCTTTCTTCCTTCTACTACAATAATCTTGTGCTTCTGCTACTGTTCTCCTTACAGAACAGATTTCCATGCCTTTTTTATACCTTACTTACTTTTTCACGAAACGTTATATCTTTTCATCAAATTTTAGTCCTCATTTAGGGATTCAATTGTACACAACACTGCGAATGGAAGTTCCTCCCATACTGATTTTGGTGGGGTGGAAGCCAAATCATTCAGTATTTCTCAACGATCTGGAGCAACTAATTAAAGAACCAACACACATTCTGGATCGTCCCAACCAATTCTTGAACACACTTGACCTATGTTTCACACTAGTCTTCTCTTCTAATAAATACACCACATTCGCTCCTACCGATAAATCTGAGCAACAACCTTATATCTCTAATTTTAAATTTCTTTTCAACAGCTCCATCCTGTTTATGCGTTTTTGATAGGCGATTGAGGGCCATGCGTGCCTTCTACATTAAACTATAATTGGAGTATGCTTTACTCTGAAGACGCTTCATCTTCTGCCGATAAAGTGGGAGCTTAATCGTTGATGTGATGAGCAGTTCATTCGTTCTTCACTAAATCTTGTTCTCCGCAAAATTCAGGCTAGATTGCTCTGTTCTCTGCTTCAGGCTAAGACTGCGTCATCGGTGTGTGGAAAAATTCTCTCTCTATCACTCTGCTAATTTCATCAGTAGAAATCGTTGCAGAGTTACTCTTCGACGAGCAAAGCCACGGACTTTCATTAACGAAAGTGCTCTGATCCTCCTTGTTTCGTTCCTTACGACAAATCTTCTGGCCTCTGCCAAAAACATCTTCTAACAACTTCTGTAAATCATCCTTTCCCTCCTCTTATTCCCTCTGATGGTTCTGTTCCTAAAACTCAAACTGAAGGCCAATCTCTTTGGCCTATTATTTTCCTCTAAACTCAACCCTAGATGATTCTGCTATTCCTCCCTCCTTCTCCTCTCAGGGTCCTATGCCTTTGCCTGTGATTACATTCGATGCATGGGCTCCTGAAATCTATGAACGTAGGAAGGCGGGCCCGGATGTCATTCCTCAACAGTTTGAGGGAGTTGCTCCTGCTTGACGCCGCCCCTCAATTCAACGATATTTCTCTATGCCTCAATTACAATCACTTTCACTCACTGTTGGAAGCGCGGCATATGTCCAACCTATTTCCGAAAAAAGGAAAGCCACTCTGATCCTTTAAACTATCACCCTATAGCTCTAACGTATTCTAAGATCTTTGAAACCCTTTCTCAACTCTCATTCCTAGAACATCTGGAATGTCATTCTTTCTTCCGATCGCCAGTAGCGCTTTCGCGCTCGGAGGGTCTACTGCGATATACTTCCTATTGAAAGATTATGGTTTTCTCATTTAGGAACTATGGGGAGACTGCGTGGTCGCGCTTGACATATCTAAAGCTTTGACCGGGTATGGCACCCGTCACTGCTCTCCAAGTTCCCCCTTTGTTCCTTTTCTTTTGCTTCTTATGTCTAGCCTTCTTCAAATGCGCTCATATCGGCTTGTTGTTGATGGTGCGCACTTCTCTTCTTCCTGTTCTATCTAATGTGGGTTATCTCAGGGTTCGTGATATCTCCTACTTATTCCTGCTTTGCATTAATGATGATTCTCTCACCTGCACATCTAAACTCTATCCACTCTCATATGCCATGACTCGACCCTTCATTCTTCAACTCAATTCTTCTAACTCCCTCTTTTTTACTTCTAGAGATTAGCCTCTCGTCTAATTCTTTTCGTTTCATTCTTGCTTGATGTGGATAGAATTTTGGGTGGTCGATCTCAACCTTTGTGAAATTTAATTCTTTAAAAAACCCAAACTCCTACAAATCTCCCCTCTCTAAGACACCAACTTTTCTATCTCGTTTGACGGTTCTTTCGTTCTCCTGCTGACAATATAAACATCCTGGCCTTAACCATAAACAAAAAATGTCTTGAAAATCTCACATCACCACGGTTGCTAGGCGGGCAAAGAAACTGAGAGTCTGTTTAGAGTGCGAGACTTTTTTCCCCAACTTCTCAGTTACTGCCAGCTATACAAGGTCTCATCCGCCCTTTAGATACTGACCTCTCTCATATCTGGGGGCTCTGGTTTACCCGGCTTTTGGATAGTGTCGAGTCAAAAGCCAAAAGGTTATAAACTGTCCTGTACTTTCCCAGTTCACCTGACCCTCCTATCTTTGCGGCGCGATGTAGTGCTTTAACTCTTCCATATAGTACCGTACGGCAGGTGCCGAGGAACTTTCCACCGCGTGCCACCCCTTTAAGACACCCTCGTTGCAGCAAGGTGCTCTGTCGGCACTATGAGTTTTATGTGATATTAGTAACTCCGACTAGTTCGCTGCGGTGCTCCTTCTTTCCTGCCACCTCTGTTCTGTGAATTTCTCTTCCATCTTCTGTGTTTCCTACTCGAATTAACTCCTTTCACTTTAAATTCCGGGTCTATGCTCATTCTGCGTAATTTGCTTATATGAATTTTTGAGGGTTCAACACCTCCTCATTGAATAGGGCTCTGCCGTGAGTGGTGGTGACAACGGTTAAAAAAAAAAAAAAAAAAAAAAAAAAAAAAAAAAAAAAAAAGGTTCTAATAACGAAATCATTAAGCTAGCTGAAGATCCCACAAGAATGCATCTCCGACGGTAAACCAATTCTAGAATGCATTTAAAATAGCATAACCAAGAAGCTTGCTCGCGTGACATAAAAATAAAAAATGATTCACATAATTGCAAGCCTGCTTATTATTAACCAAACCAACTTATCAATCATGTTGATTTTCAAGCAAAATAAAAGTATTATGAATAAAACTATGTGTTAGATTATCTAAAGTCAATGGCCGAAGGTGATTGCATTTTGACATCTCATTCACCTCAAAAGGAATCACATCAAGAAAACCCCATGGCCGAAATTGCGTTGACACAAGGAGCAAAGATAATTCAAATTTGCAATCTTGAAAGAGGGAGATAGCTCTACGAAAACATGATATCTACCAACAGAAGAGAATTCCTTTCAATGATGGCATGAAAAGGGGCCGTTAGTTCAATTATTATTCAGTGCTTAGCAAAGTAAATAAATATCAGCCCCTCCCTCATCAGTCCAGAGCGAGCGTATTTTTAGCGTAGGTGGAAATGTAAACACCCCAAAAAAGAAACAGGCTCTCGCCAGAGTTACATGAAAGGTTAATATTTTTGCATCACAAGTTTAGAATGCTGAATTAGCGTATTGCTTCTTTCAATCACGTCTTAAAAAACTATATACTTTTAAGTCATTTTATTTTACAGTTATACCACGCTCACGGGCCAAAGGAGGGCGTGTTACACTCAATAAATTTAACTAACCGCAAATTCGCTATATAGCATTAAAAACTTATAAAAGTGAGAGAATTAAAATTTAATGATCATGTTTTATTTTTGCAGAAACAGACCGGTGACTGGAAAGAAAGATACTGCACATAGCTAACCTGTAGTTGCTCAGAATAACACATTTCTCATGTAAGATATTACACCCCTTATGCTGCGAGGGCGTCTTAAAGAAGGTACGCGAGTGGAAATTCCCTCGAGCACCTCGCACGGTACCTAGTAGAAAGAGATAAGCACCAACATTCGACAGCATAAGATATGAGGGTCAAGGGAACTGAGCAAAGACAGAATTATTTAAGTCTTTTAGCCTTTGATCCGACACTATCCAACCCTATCCAAAAACCTGAGCCCCCCCAGATATGAAAGCCAGTACTCCATACAAGGCGTGCAGAGACCCTTGGTATAATGGATAACTGTGAAAGAGGAAAATAATTTTCGTAGAGTGAACAAAAATCTGAGTTTCTTAGGCCGCC
>JABUQX010057344.1:0-7500 GCA_015478945.1 Trachelipus rathkii
CACTTAATACAATTCCACATAACATTGATTCCCAGGTACTATAGAATAAAAAATTTAATCAAGTCTCTTAGAAGGACAATCACCATCCAAAAATTTTTTGATTTTAATTCAAGGGTAGAATGACTTCACTGCAAGTAGAGTATGTGTGCTTTGCTTTCTAGAAAAATAGGGAGCAAGTACATGGTTAATCACATGTTAATCATAACCTTCAATAGAAAGGATGAACTTGGAACAACCTCTACGAACAGAATAAGAAGAATAGTAGGTAATAGTGAACTAAAAATAGAAAGAAACAGGATAGAAGTAGATTTATGGAATGTCATTCCTCGCCCATCCTTTTCATTCACTTATCAAATACATCTCTTATTCCACAATTATACAGTAAGGAAAAAAAATATATCAAAAATATGCAACTTGGTCCATGGATCATTCTTCATATGTTTTGAAATTTTAAAATTTCCCTGACTTTTTTAGAATTTCCCGACTTTCAGCATATCTTAAAACGTTTCTATTTCCCTGACCAATTTTTCCCTGACCTTCCTGACTTTCAGAAGTGTGAACCTATATATATATATCCGGTATATATATATATATATATATATATATATATATATATATATATATATATATATATATATATATATATATATATATATATATATATATATATATATATATATATATATATATATCTTTCTCTCTTTATATATATATATATAAATATAAAAACTAGACAGGGTTTCAGGGGTTAACCTCCCGAAATTATTTTAGCGATCAAAATTTTTGATTCCTTAAGTCTTAATAATAATAATAATAATAATAATAATAATAATAATAATAATAATAATAATAATAATAATAATAATAATAATAATAATAATAATATAATAATAATAATAATAATAATAATAATAATAATAATAATAATAATGATAATAATAATAATAATAATAATAATAATGATAATAATAATAATAATAATAATAATAATAATAATAATAATAATAATAATAATAATAATGTAATAATAATAATAATAATAATAATAATAATAATAATAATAATAATAATAATAATAATGGTTAATCAATGAAAATGAAAATAGTATTTATTAATGGAAATGTGAAGACCTGATTGTGGTTCGTAAAACTTCTTAGGTCAAGTGGCTGTTCCTCATACATGTATAAAATATTTAGACCAGGGACTTAAATGTAAGGTTTCCAAGTTTGCAGATGATAGCAAATTGGCTACCTCAATAAGGAATAATGATGGATGTATAAAGATTTAAAAGATAAGGAGGGAGCTGTAATCGTTGATGGGATGAGCAGGTTCATTCCTTCTTCAGCTAAATCTTTCTTTCCTCATTCATTCCTTCTAAAACTAAATCTTTCTTTCCTCATAATCCATGGTTCGATCGTGCTTGTTCTCTGGCCATTCAGGCTAGAATATATATATATATATACTATATATATATATATATATATATATATATATATATATGCTATATATATATATATATATATATACTATATATATATATATATATATATATATATATAAATATTATTATTATTATTATTATTGTGTGTTAATAATATTAGTAATATGTCGTAATAATATTGACCAAAATTATTATTCACTGAAGAGACCATGTAAAATTCTTAATATTTGTTCAATTAATCGGAATAATCGGCGAAATTTGCCGATGACGATTGAAAAAATATGCCGATTTTGCCGATGACGATGACGATTAAATACGTCCCATCCCACTCTTATATATATATATATATATATATATATATATATATATATATATATATATATATATATATATATATATATATATATATATATATATATATATATATACAGTTATATATATATACAGTATATAAAGCTATCAATTCAGTTGAGAAAAAAGATGAGAAAAGAAAAAGAATTACAAAAACGTGGCATGAAAGAGTTCGATTCTTTGTGCTTCTGAAAATAAGTAGCTGGAAAGAGTGTCCCTTTGATCAAAACTCTGCAAACAAAACTTAAACACAGCCATTGTCTTGTCACTTCTATAGGGATCACATTTATTCTTTAACGAAAAAACTATAATATATATATATGTATATGTTGAAATTTGATGTTAACAAATTAGAGGTCGCTAGACACATCTAAATCTTTATCATCATCTTAATTAAAAGGTGAGATCCGGATCCGCAATGGATCAGACAAATATCCGCATTCGTATCAAAATCACTATAGCATTGATTATACACTCCATAAATCACTAATACTTAGTTTAATAAAACCGCTTTTTATGGTTTTATTATTATTATTATTATTATTATTATTATTATTATTATTATTATTATTATTATTATTATTATTATTATTAATATACATATGTGTGTGTGTGTGTGTGTATTATTAATGTGCTAAGACTTTTTGGTGGGGACTTTCTTTATTCTATTTTTTTTACATTTTTATTTTACTATTTAACATCGTTTTTTATTATTTAAAGCAAATTTCTTTACTAATAAGCCTCGAGTTTAACTGTACTTTATAAATGACGAGAGAGAGAGAAGAGAGAGAGAGAGAGAGAGAGAGAGAGAGAGAGAGAGAGAGAGAGAGAGAGAGAGAGAGAGAGAGAGAGAGAGAGAGAGAGAGAGAGAGAGAGAGAGAGAGAGAGAGAGAGAGAGAGAGAATTGCAGTTTGGTGTTATCAGTTTAAAAATATTTTTCTAAAAAGTGTCTAATGTATAAGATTTGAATTGTAAGAGCCAAATAAATCATCTGAAGCTGGCTTTATTTTATTGACATTTACTCCCAACAACATTAAAAATAAAGACAGTCATCAATCCCACCATTTATAACATTTAGTAAACAGAGACATTTATGTAATGAATTACAGAAAAATTTATTCTCAAAAGTATTTACTTCCAAATTATTTCAAAAACAAAAGATATAAATATATTAAAAAAATATATATATATTAAAAAAAAAAAAAAATAACAAAAAAAAATATTTTTCTTTGAACATACAATCTATTAGTAACTACAATGGTTTTGTCATCTCATGTAATGAGATAATGATCAATGTAAAACCCAGGATAAAGAATTGGGTGAAGTATCATCATCTGGTGAGCAAGATCAGACATGTTCATAGACCAGGAAGGAAATTTAAAACCAGAAGCCAAATTAAATTATACAGTTTGAAGAGATAGTGAAGTTCAAAAAGTAATTTAGAAAAGGTCAAAGAGAGAGAAGTTTATCCAGACTTTATAAACGTCAAATGATATAGATGATCACAGCTCATGATCAGGACCCGAGATTGAAGAGAAGGGATGAACAGTTGTAAGAAACTCTGTATCAATGTATATCTCAGAGTATCAGGCATAAATAAGAAGCATTGTCAAATTGAAGCAGTGAGAATTTGACCTTACAGAGATTGAAACCAGGGCAGAATAGGACTTTATGAGAAGTTAGTCAGAACAGGAGAGTGGATAAGACGAAAATCCTTAGACTCCACCTTACTTTGTAAAACAAAGAATAATAAATTAAACATTAATTAATATCCATACCGATACAATGCTGATAGCTGAATTTTCCAATAGTTTTCTATATATATATATATATATATATATATATATATATATATATATATATATATATATATATATATATATATATATATATATATATATATATATATTATTTATTATATGCTTCGACAGTTGGTAATAGTCGAGTTTAGCGTAATCTAAAATCGAAATTTTTTAAAACTAATCGATGCTTGGAAATGGGTCTGAAGAAACACTGCTACATGTTGTTAATAAAAAATTGCCGCAATTACGATATATTTATAAGGAACGTTATTCGGTGTTTACATTTATAACTTCTTTTTACGTTCGAAAGAAAATAAGTAAGGTTATGATAAGTTTGATAAGTAGACCGATTTTCTGTGCATATAACAAAACTTTCGTGTTAAATCAATTAAAACAACAAAAAAATTCGGTATTGGGAAAATATTTATATAAGAGATTTGGTTTTTATAGTCCTCTTACGTGGTGACGAAAGATATTAAAAGGAAAACCGATTATCGAAAAAATATTGATATTTGGTAAGATTAAGCTAATCTCAATTATTACCATTATATATATATATATATATATATATATATCTACTATATATATAACCAACTATATATATTATTTCTACCCATATATATATATATATATATATATATATATATATATATATATATATATATATATATATATATATATATATATATATATATATAACTCTCATATATACCTTTTAGTGATGGGACGATTAATCGTCATCGTCATCGGCAAAAATCGGCATATTTTTTTCCAATCGTCACATCGTCATCGGCAATTTTTGCCGATTATTTTGCCGATTAATTGAACAAATATTAAGAATTTGGGATAATATTAAAACTCAATTTTATATATATATATATATATATATATATATATATATATATATATATATATATATATATATATATATATATATATATATATATATATATATATATATATATACATATACTATTACATAACTATATATATATATATAACTATATATATATATATATATATATATATATATACCCATTCTATGTGACATTCCAGTGCCTAATGATTTGTTCGCCTTTCTGTTCTGCGTTTATATCCACACTCATCCTCCAGACAGCATCTTAGAGACACCTCTTTTATCCACATATCATATACACATACTTATATCCACACCCCTCTTCTAGACAACATCTTACAGATATCCCTATCCTTTATATCCCTATGTGTGGGGGAGAAAAAATTGCCGACATCGTATGTCCTGCGTGTCGTAGAAGGCAACTAAGTGATGGTGGTAGTTTGGTTATTGCCCACTCACTATCTTTATACGGAGTGTATGCATAGCTCAAGAAGGTCGTGATGATCGCCGTGGCGGCATCTATCTTTCGGCGAAAATGTAGGAGTCGTATGGATACATGGAATGTCACAGGAATAAATAAATGTTGAGGAGAAGAGAAGAGGGGTGATGGATGCATTTAGAAAGGGCAAATTTGATTTGATAGCTGTGACTAAAACAAAGATGGAAGGAAACAGGTGAAAATGAGTGGGTGTGGTGAGAAATGTTTTGTGTTGTTTTTAAAGGAATGAGGGATAGAAAGATTTGCAATTCTGATGAGCGACTTGTGGTAGAGAGGGCTATGGTAGATTTTGTGTGTGTGAGTGCTAGAATTCTAAAAGTAGGTAAAAGTATGTGTGGTTGCGACATATGGTCCAGCTGAGGGTAATGTTGAAGAGTGTGATTTTCTGGATAATCTAAATGATGTTTTGGATGGGAGTGAGTAGGGGATTTAGTAGTTCATTTGCCACACATCTGCCCACCTAAGGATTTTTTTACAGTTGTCACACCATTCCACACTCAGAGCCCTATTCAAGGAGCGGGTGTAGTACGCTTCAAAAGTTCGCTCTCTAGCGCAAATTACGCCAGATGAGCACAAACGCAGGCTTTAAAGTGAGGAGATTAAATACAGCAGGACATTCAGAAGATGGAAGGAATTCCACAAACAGAGGTGGCGGTAAGGAAGCACCACAGTGAACTAGCCTGGAGTTACCAATATCAACACAAATATCAACACAGATGATACATCACTCCTTGTGCTACGGGCGTCGTAAAGGTGGTGGTACGCAAATGATAAGTTCCCTCGAGCACTTGCCGCTGGGGTGCCTATAGAATAGAGATAAAGCACCAACACACAGAACAGTTTATAATCCTTTTGGCCTTTGACTCTACCCATACAAGGGCGGATGAGACCCTTGTATAGCTGGAAGCAACTGAGAAGAGGGAAAAAAGTCTCTCAATCTAAACAGAACTCCCACAGTTCCTTTGAGGCCACCCTAGCAACCGTTGTGACATGAGGTTTCCAAGACATTTTTTTGTTTATGTTAGGGCCAAGGATGTTTATATTGTCCACAGGACGAGAGAAATGTCGAAAGAGATAGGAAAGTTAGAATGCACGTTTTAGAGAAGGAGATTTGCAGAAGTTGGGTTTTTAAAAATTGAATTTCACAAGGTTCAGATGACTCCATCCGGAAATTCTATCCAGATCCAGCGAGAATAGAATAGGAAAGATTAAGACGAGAGGCAATTCTAGAAGTAAAAGAGGAAGCAAAACTGAATGAGTTGAAGAATGAAGGGGTCGAGTCATCAGTATATGAGTGGATAGAGTTAGATGTGCCGGTGAGAGAAGATCATTAATGAAAAGAAGGAATATATTGGGTGATATGACGGTAGAGTGGGGGACATAACTATTGACAGATAAGAAAAAGAAGTCGCCAGATCAACAACAGCCGATATTTAGAAATTTGAAAACTAGACATAATTAAGCAAAGAAGGAAACCCAAAGGAGGGAGGCTTAGGAGAGCAGTGACGCGTCATACCCGGTCAAATTCTTTGGATATGTCAAGCGCGCCACGCAGAATCTCCCCATGGTTCTACTGAAAACATAAATCTGTTAGATAGGAAGGTATATCGCCAGTAGAAGAACATCGAGCGCTGAAAGCCGTACTGGCTATCGGAAAGTGAATGAGATTCCAGATAATCTAAGAAGTCAGAGTTGAGACGGGTTTCAAAGATCTTAGATGGAATACAAGTGAGCTATAGGGCGATAGTTAAAAGGATCAGAGCAGCTTCCTTTTTTTCGGAATAGGTTGGATATGTGCGAGCTTCCAACACTGAGGGAAAGATGCTAGTATTGAGACATAGGAAGTATAGTTGAACGAGGGCGGGGATGGCACGGAAGCACACTCTCAAAAACTTGAGTAATGCCATCTCTGCCACCACCTATCACTAAACGTTTCAGGGGCTATGCCCGATCAAATGTAATCCTGAGCAAAGAGATATAGGACACCTGAGAGGAGAGGAAGGAGGGATGAAGAGATATGACAGAATCGTCCAGGGTTGGGTTAAGGGGAAAATAGGAGGCCGAAGAGATTAGCCTTTTCAGTTGGAGGAATTAACAGCAGAACCATCAGAGGAAAGGAAGATACAGAAGTTGCTAAAGATGTTTTGGCAGAGGCCAGAAAGATTTGTCAGTGGGAGAACCAAGGAAGTTAGCGCACTTTCGTTTGATGAAAGCCCACTTTGCTCGTCGAAGAGTATCCCTGCAACGATTTCTAGCTGAATGAAAATTGGCAAGAGTAATTGGAGAACGAGAATTTTTCCACCCCGATACGCACTGTCTCTAGCCTGAATGGCCAGAGAACAAGCACGATCGAACCATGGTTTATGAGGAGAGAAAGATTTAATTGAAGAAGGAATGAACTTGCTAATCCCATCAACGATTACAGCTCCCTCCTTATCTTTTAAATATTTATACATCCATCATTATTCTTACTGAGGTAGCTAATTTGCTATCATCTGCAAACTTGAAACCTTACATTTAAGTCCCTGGTCTAAATATTTATACATATAAG
>JABUQX010057344.1:10000-12500 GCA_015478945.1 Trachelipus rathkii
ATCCACGTAAATATATTTCACAAATAAATATTATGACAATGTTATTTTTACATCGAGGTTCCATGTTATACTTTCAAACGTATTTATTAAAATTTTGTTTATGAATATATATTGTGTAAGGTGAAATATATAATGTCGAAGACAAGTTAACACTTTTCCATGGAATTTAAAAATAAATAATAATTCATCTGCAAATTCACACATTCTTGTCAACATTGTAATTGGTTACAGAGTTAATTTCTTGTACATCAAAATATGTTTTCATTCTACTACAAATATGGACACTCCTTTCTCTTCAATTTTCTCTTTAATAGTTTTACTTTTTAAGATAATTTTCAGCGAAAAAAAACTTTAATGAACAAAGTTTCTTCGTAATGTGTATAAAGAGGAAATGAAAGATTGGTGGTTAACATATTTCGATGCAAAACGAAATTACGTTGGTATATATATAATTGGTGTAACTATAATCTCCGACTTTAGAAGCTGAATAAAATGTTTGCCAATGCAAAAATTAATGGATTATAGTAGTATATATAGGGACGGAGTTCAGCAGCAGAAATGTTGCAACCGGATGTTGCTAGAAGCAACCTTTGCAATATTTTCAAACATTCAGTTTTTGACGCTTGAAGCATTAAATTAGAGGCTTTTCAAAACCGGGCAGCCGTTTCGAGGTCGGCGAAGAGCTTCTATTGTTCGATCGACCAGTAACGTGTCAGCAGCTGACTGGTCAATACCCAACTCCAAAAGGAGTTAAGGGTTTTTCCAGTAGCAACACTGCACCAATGACGACAATACGTTTCTAAGGAAAGATTAAGTTAGGCAAAACGGCTGATAGTTGAGTGGACGTATACTAATAAGATCGTTGTAATAAAGAATCATATTTTTAAGGAGGAACATTTGGCTGCGTAGTGATCATCTAAAAAATTATCAATTAATAGTGGCCGTATAATTAATAAGCTATTTGTATTTCATATTTTATGCATACATTTGGCTGCTATAGTGATCACCTAAGAAATTAATAGCCGAACTCAATTTCATTTTTAAAGGCAAAACCCATTTTTTGGGTTCAGTCCCACGTCATATGGGGACATTGCCTTTTCTGATTCCTCTGGAATAATCCTTCGTCGTCGTTCGTTTATCTTCTCTTTCGTATTCTACGCTTTGCCCTTTTTATTTGGGGTTCTCCCGGGGAATTGCTCCAGACTCCCCCGTAGCAACTTGAAACTATCAACTTCGAGTTCTACGGGTTCATAAACATATACATTGACACCAATATTGTGTTAACCGAATGTATGATTTTAACTCAGCACCGCACCCGCACCGGCTTCACTCTCGTTCCGGATTCATAATGTGTCGATTACTGGATAGATTCTTAAGCCGGCTCATATTGATTATATATATATATATATATATATATATATATATATATACTATATATATATATATATATATATATATATATATATATATATAACTCTTTGCTGCTGCAGCTACTCTATATATACTTTTTTGATGCCATAGCCAAAACAACTTTGGGGCTGTACCTATGGAGAGTGCAAAGGCTACGTAACTCAGCTTCGAGAGGCGTTTACCATGGCTATATGGTAACCGCGTTAGAGTTAC
The DNA here is from genome assembly GCA_015478945.1 of Trachelipus rathkii. NCBI lineage: Eukaryota > Metazoa > Arthropoda > Malacostraca > Isopoda > Trachelipodidae > Trachelipus > Trachelipus rathkii. The sequence goes on from JABUQX010057344.1 coordinate 11,624, forward strand.
GAAGTGTCTCTAAGACCCCGTAAATTGAGGGAGAAACAAATCCTGCGCTGTGATTGGCCGATCTCTGACGTCATACTCTCGACCAATTACAACCGTTTCAGATATATATATATATATATATATATATATATATATATATATATATATATATATATATATATATATATTTTTCTGCTTTATATATATATATATATATATATATATATATATATATATATATATATCACATCATTCGTCAGGAACTCCTGTTTTAAAGATAAAAATGTGTACAGCTTATCTCTGGTGTATTGGTTAGAGTCATTCATGATACCCCGGAATCGATAATCCATTTAAAGAGTTTATATTTTTGCAATTATTTCACAACCAGGTCGTAGAAAGATGATTTAAATATCGATTCGGGGTAAAAGACCTCGATAAATTGAATGGAACCATCAGAAATGATGCACCGATCATTTGCGGGGCCAAGTCTCTGAGTTCAAGTTCAACTCACCGAAAGAGATCTACCAGATCTCGAATACGAACCGTCGCCTTTGGAAGCACGTCGTCGCCCCTGGAGACATGCCGTCGTCCTCGAGCCTGGCCTTGGAGACGTGCCGCTGCTCTTAAACGTGAGCCGTCGTCATGGAGTCAAAAGTGCCAAACTCCTTCGGAGTTGGAGGCCTTGACAAAGTCAACTGCTGACATGACTTGGTCAAATACGGGGGATCGGGCACTCGAAACGCGTCGCCGACCTCGGAAACAGGTTCCCCGACTTTGAAACCCCTAATTTGACACCTCAAGCCTCAAAATTTAATGAAGTTAGGGGAAAATCAAGTCAACTGCCGATATGACTTGGAATTTCTGTCGTACAGAAGCTCCAGAGCCTCCGAAGACTGTC
>JABUQX010057344.1:20000-22500 GCA_015478945.1 Trachelipus rathkii
TACATCAGAAATAATAGAAACATGTTTGAAACATGATCTTGTTGACAATAGTGTAGGAATTTGGACCAGAGTAGCCTTGCTATATGTATTAATTATTGTTAATTTTTTATTTCTTACTGAAGCTAATCACTTAAATATACAAAAAAAAAAAAAAAAAAAAAAATATATATATAAATATATAATATTTATATATATATAATATATAATTTATCATATATATATATATATTTTTTATTAAATATTTAAAATTTTATATAATATATTATATATATATATATTATAATAAAAGCAAAAAATCCAAAAAAATCAAAATATAATTTTTTGGAGCAAAAAATCAAATGAAAAAATCAGTTGATTTATATCAATTGATTTTTTCCGTGTCATACCTGTTTAATACATTACTTAAAATGCTCATATTCTTATTATTTAAGTTTATCTCAGTTTTTCATGGAAGAAATGCAAAAAGGTCTGAAAGTTTTTTCCCAGCCAATCAACCAACCAACCCTGATTTTAGCATTTCGTGTTGCACAATCGAAATTTGCTTTCTAATAATATTAGTGAAATATTATAAGTTTTTCAAAATAAAAAGTCAAAACAAAGATATGAAATATATATGTTAGATGCAAAAGGAATGATTATTATTTATTAATTAATAAAATCCTTTTCTAATGGGAAAGAGGCGACACAGTAAACAAAAACCATAAAAGCTTAAAATGAGTTTTGTTTTCAAACTTTAACACATCCCGGACCTGCATTGATAATTTAAAGGGGAAACTTTAAATGAATATTGGCTAAGTGCACGACTCAAATTGCTTATTTTATAATTATTTTAATTTTCTCATACAAATATATTTCCTTGTCATAAATGTAGTTAATTAATTATTACCATTGGGAATAATTAAAACTTTTGTCTGCTGCATCATAACTATTGTAGTTTATTTAGTATTGGTAATTTTATAGGATTCTGAATTCGTCTTGGATTTTGAAATAAAAAGTTACAAAAAACACGGCAAATGTATTATAGGCTAAATGATACTTGAAAATATAAACAAAAAAGTGTCAGTCAGGAATGAAAAATGATTTTTTAGGAGGCAAAATTATATTTTATTTGAATGACTTTGCATTTGCGTCACCTTGATATATATATATATATATATATATATATATATATATATATATATATATATATATATATATAGTATATATATATATATCATATATATATCATATATTATATTATATATATATTATATATATTTATATATATATCAGTCGCAGCAATGTGACACAAAAGCAAAATCATTCACATAGAATTGAACCAAATATTTTGCTGCTGCCTCATTAGATCGTCTTAAATTACCTCCCAAATTTTTGTTTGTTTATACTTTAGTATAATACATTTAAAGAATTTAAGCTGCAAGTTCTATAAAAATCCAAGTTGGCTCCAAGGTCCTGTATAATTACCTCAGTATTTCTCAGGCGTAAAGAGCAAATTAATTAAAATTTCACTTTTAAAATAGTTACATACATGACTAGACGAAAAATTATGCATTATTACAATTGCAAATTTATTTATACTATTATTTTTATAGAACATTTGCAATTTTTCTTCAATAATGATATATGTAAATTGAAATTATATTAGTAAGGAAAAAAAATTGCTAAAATTTTATTAGTAAATGAAGGAAATTTTAAGTTCACGTATATAATAGAAGATTATATTAAAAGTTTAAATTTATTGATAATATTCAATTATGTAATTTGTAAAATTGCACTTTTTGGAATGAAAATAAGAATTATATATATATATAGTATATATAATATAATTATATATTATATATTATAAATATATTATATAATATATATATATATCTATATATATTATATATAAATATATATATATATATAAATATAATATAATATATAATATAAATAATAAAGATAAAGATAAAAGATAAAGATAAAAAAGATAAAGATAGATAAAGATAGTATAAAGATAAAGATAAAGATAAAGATAAATATAAATATAAATATATACATATATTATATATATTATATATATATATATATATATATATATATATATATATATATATATATATATATATATTATATTATATATATATATATATATATCCGTTTGTGACCTTGTGCAGATTCCGTTAGTGCGTTTGTGCTTGTGCAGATTTTAAACACTCACATTATACGTGTATACTGTAAAATATATACACATCATGTTTTGCTATAAATATAATCTCAATACTTTTATTTAAACTGCAAATATTTAAACGAATCCTTTAAATAATTTCCCAAACTCCATCCACAAGAAAAGAAGGAATATGATATTACATTGCCGATGAAAACATTTTAATAAGTGTTAAAAAGAAATACGTGAGAGAATATGAAAAGAAATGATGAGTGACAGGCTAAAAACTCTTATATACAAAAATATAAGAAGCATTCGGCACTTAAAGAAATGGATTTAGGGCTAACTAAAGCG
>JABUQX010057344.1:27500-30000 GCA_015478945.1 Trachelipus rathkii
ACCTGATTATTCCCTTTTCTCCTGTTGGAATAAGCCTTGTTTAGCCATGTATAAATGTGGATTCTCCTTTACTTAATACCCATCTTTAATAGGGCTTTGCTCCTGAGCGGTGGCGAGGTGTGAAAAAATTGAAAATATAATGCCCAACTTTAATATGAATAGTCAGCTTTATTTGCTCATAAAGACAAAGCTGTGATTAATTTTCTCCTCTATTTTACTATTTTCCTGAGTTCTAATTATACTCATATATAAACAGAATAATAAACTGCTTATATAATAAGTAACAGCATGAGAATTTTAGTAGTTCATAACAGTAACTCAGCTTGTGAGGGAAAGATTAACAAATTTTATTGTCAAGAAATGAGTTTAATAAGATTTCAGAAAACGTGATTTCTTTTTCTTTCTCCCATATACCTCACAAGGTGGTCTATAAGTCTCTTCCCATTGAGTTAATTACTTTTTTCAACTCTTATTTTTATATTTAGCTCATATTTAGCATCAGTTCTCCCTAAAAGCTTCATGACAATAGAAATTTATTATTACACATTATATATATATATATATATATAACATATATATATATATATTTATGTTATAATATATATATATATATATATATATATATATATATATATATATATATATATATATATATATATATATATATATATATATATATATATATATATATATATATATACCGGTACATATATATATACCTATATATATATATACGTATATATATATATATATATAGTATATATATATATATATATATATATATATATATATATATATATATATATAGTATAGTATATATATTATATATATATATATATATAATATTAAAAAAATAATTAAAACTGAAAATTAAGGTAGATTCAAGGAGCAAAGAATGCAAATCCTCGCAAATTTTATTTTAGAAACAAAGAACTCTACTCTTACAGAGTGATGATAGCATGAGCTTTTCCATATCGAAACCAGCGTTAAAATCATTTCCGTTCAACTTATACTCCAATAGTATGTGATTTCACAGTGAGAAACATGTTCTGTGCGTAAAGGTGGCAAAACCATCGAACAATTCTTTGAAAGTCCAAAGACCTAGAAAAATTCACACGAAGACATTTTCAAGAATCCTTGAAATCTTACGAATTTCTCTGCATAGTACGCAAGCTGCGAAGACATATACCCATGGTCCCTTTATAGGTCGTAAAATATTCCCGAATTAAAACCTACAGATCATCTGTAACAAGTAAAATTTCTGTATTCTGAATTAATTCATCAATTTAATCATAAGATAAAGTCCCATTTTACTCTAATGACTTTTTGGGATTAAGCAGAATACAGGGTTTTAGGGCATCAAGAATATCACGGGTTGTCCATCACCGTAATTTGTATGTATCCCTTCTAGATAACGATTTGGTACTGTGTAGCATCACAAAGAGTAGATTGGTCTACTTTTTGAAGACTAGTATATCAACACAGTTGGTTAAGGTAATTGACAGCCGATATCGGGAAATGCTTTAAAATTTTGTGCGTTTTACTAAAGAAGACAGGCGTGTGTGTAATATGGTGGCAGCAAAATGTGGAGACTGCTCATACAAACATATAGTCACAATGTAGTTGTGGTTAGGCAGATTTTCTAATATCGAATAATTTAACTGAAATTTCGATTCGATTCGAATATATATATATATATATATATATATATATATAAAAAAGCATATATATATATATATATATATATATATATATATATATATATATATAAAGCTATAAAAATAAAGTTATATATATATATATATATATATATATATATATATATATATATATATATATATATATATATATATATATGAAAAAACAAAAATAAAATTGGTTTTTAGTCGGTTTAAACCATAAAAACCATGATGGCTTAAACCAAGCAACCATATATATAAGGCCGTAGCCAGAAATATTTTTTGGGGGTGTTTGAGATTAAGAATTATTTATATATATATATATATATATATATATATATATATATATATATATATATATATATATATATATATATATATATATATATATATATATATATATATATATATATATATATATATATATATACGGTACCGTATATCAATAAAAGAATAAAATAATCTAATATAGATAGCAATTTCAAAATAAAAAAATATATATTTATCATTTTATTTATATAAAAACCTCTTTATCTTGATATCTAACAGCAAAATGATAGAGAACTTCATCCGATTGTATTGTGTAGCTATGATGAACACTTATTAAAGTCAATTCTGCTAGGTTTCCTTCTAATGTAGAATTGAAAAACTATGTTTTGAGCCTTTTTAGGGTAGAGAAATATATTTATAGAGCGCGCACGTTTTGAGTGAGGTATATGCTAAAGTCTTTAACAACCCAAATGTAATTGTACATATCAAATTTATTTGCAAAATTCGTAAAATTTTTAATAGATTTCGATGGAATGAGTGACTTTACTAAG